>CM042320.1:5495682-5518182 GCA_023566125.1 Zingel zingel | reverse complement strand
TTCCGTTAGTGGTGAAGGAGTTGGCTAAGGCTAACGCTAGCGATGCTAAGCCGACGTCACGACCAAACGTTAGCGATTGGTTATGGCCAGCCCAGGCTCATGGCACGTTATTGAATCTATTGATTCGTGAACAGGACACGATTATGTTGTTTTTTTCGTGTGGTGATTACGAATTTTAATTTAATGTATTTAAATGGGAAGCATATTTCGTGATCACAGCACAACAACGGTAGGGAGTAGTATGAAAAGCAGAACATCTGCGTAGAGAGGTTGGTCGGGGTGGTGGATGGGCCAAACAACACACGACTTTCACCCCGGAGACCGGGGATCGCGTCCGGCGTGTTGCAGTTCCTTTCCACGTTATTATTGTGGCGTTTCATTTCCCCGTTGTTGCGTCCCCCAGAGCAGCCCAGTGTCATGGCAGTTTGTGAAATGGTAGCGTTCAAAAATCGTGACCTGTACACGAAATAAACGAGAAAATCGTGATCTATAAACGAATCAATAAATCAAAATAACGTGACTATTTCACGAACTGGCGTGAGACCGGGTTGTTATGGCAGATCCAGAGTGGCTCTGGGCAGATCCAATAGTTTTAAACTTCAACAGAGTACCCACCTTCAAGGAAGTTAACACTTGTCAATGGAGAGTGGGCAGACTCTCTGTACAAATGAAAGGTTACTGGGCCTCAGCCACGTCGGGTAAATTGACAAATTGATTCAACAGCTTGAATCGTATGGCCCTGCACACCAGGTATACACAGCGGTGAACGGTTGTCTCGCTGAGACCAAATGTCTCTGCCACAACCCTGTATTCTGCACAGGTGGCCAACTTGTACAATGCTCCTTCTCTCCATTTAGCCAAAGAACTGAGCTTCTAAACTCTTTGATTTAGCAAGCCGGTTTTCAATCTACAACCAGGCGTAACGTCAACTTGTGACGACTTGTGTCTACGCTTTGCGTAGTCTAGTTTATTCGCTCTAAACCAGTTGATGGAAACGCTTCTAATTCACTTTTTTTTTTTTTTCTTTTTTGGGTTTTTTGCAACATTTTAAAAGTTTTCTTAAAATTCGCTTGACAATTAGATGGAAACATGACTAGTGTCAGAAATGTCTCTTTTTAAGAGTATAGATGCTGTATTACGTTTTAGATATTTAATATTATGAAATTGTATTATGCCTCTGGGATTATTTATACATCAAGTGTGGTGGAAAGTAACAAATTACAATTACTCACGTTACTGTAAGTGAGTAGTTTTTTTGTGGACTATGACTTTTTTTAAGTTGTTTTTAAAATCTGTAATTTAATGTTTTGTTTAAAGTATTGTGCTTTGCTACATATTAAATCACGTTTGTTACTGAGTAAAAAAAAAAGTTCATAAAAAGCTTTCTAATGTTGTTTTGTGCCGTGACTTTGGCAAAGTATCTGTCGACAAACTAAAATCGAATGTCTTTGTGCCCTTATCACATCGCAAAAGACTGCAATTTAATTAAATAAGTATAATACGTATAAATAAGATATTAAATACCTATATGTATACAATAGTATAAATATCTCCCCCAGCTGTTAAAAAGTAACATAAGTAACTTTTACTGAGTACATTTTAAATGAGCTACTTTTTACTTTTACTTGAGTACATTTTTATACCGGTAATTTTTGTACTTCAGTAAATGTTCATCAAAGTAATAGTACTCTTACTTAAAAAGAATATGTTTGTACTCTTTCCACCTCTGCCTATATAGATACAAATAAAACAGATGAGAGAGGCTTTCTTCAACGATCTCACAGAAGTAAATGTAGCATATTCCCAACACGGTCGGTTTCTCTGACGTCCAGTGAAGCAGACAGGAAGGTGACATTCACGAGTCTCCACTCGGGGTTGTGAATCAATCAGTTTTGCTTTCTGGAACGCTCTGGAACAACCAGCCGGCTCACAACAAAAGTCCTCTGCTTCCTGCCTCCTGTAATCCTGTTACTACACCTCCGCTGCACCCATCCCTCCATCACCTGGAAGGGGATGGGGGGGGGTTACTATCATGGAAGGTCACAGAGACTTTTCTTATTCACAACAAGATGAACTATCTCATGCATATCTTATACTTCACTGTGAAAATACTCTTCAAAGTGTGTAAGTATTATCAGCTAAATGTACTTAACCCTTGTGTTGTCCTTGTGTTGTCCATTTTCAAAGTGTTTTTATATCTATATATATAATATGGGTTTCTTTCATCCAAATTGCCCAAAAATAACATGGACGCATGGATGTACGTTGTATGGAAGCCATAAAACATTCTTCGCAGGTTAAATGAATATTTAATTCCATTGAATGTTGGGTGTTTTATTACATTTTATAGCATTTCAAAAATGGTTTTACTAAACTGTGATCCATTCAACATCCTCTGATCTTAACTATTAGTCAAAATAGTTGATCATTTCTGTGTTTTTTTAACAAAAAAATGAAGGTATAAAGTCATTTAAATTAGGTTCATTGACCATGAATTTAAAAAAACCGTACAAAAATGTTTTAAAAAAGTGTCAAAAGCGCCAGCAAAAGTTCAATTTAAATTTTGACCCAGAAGGACAACAAGTTCATGGTCTACGGCAAGACAACACAAGGGTTAATGTTCTTAAAGTAAATGTTCCCTGTCAGAGTTTTCCTCTTCTATCTGATGTTTCTGGATTAATATTCCTGCTGCAGTAATGTGTATGTTGCATTTTACTGCTGTAGATGTTTAAGGTTGTTCTCATTTGAACTCATTTATGTACTGTTGGCTAATCTACAGCTATGCATCATATTCTGTAAGATCATATGTTTGTAGCGTCGCTGTCCTGAACCACGTAGCTCTAAGTCTAAAGTAAGAAAGTTTTCATGGTGTCAGAAAAAACAGCCCTGTTTTTAGCTTTGTGACGATGCATTTTCCAGCTAATCCAAGAGGCTTTTTAAAGATTTCTTTATCTTAACAAGTAGGAGAATTTACTCAATACATAAAATAAAACACTTCATCCTTCAGTTTATCACAACCATTCAACATCAAGACATCTGGAGATATGGTTTACTCTGGACAGGAAGGGGATGAAAAACTGTCATCTGAAAAGTACACTGTAAAACTTGTCACCTTCAATTTACAGTAATAATCTGGCAGCAGCTTGCCAGTAAACGACTGTTTATTTACAGCATGCATACTGTTTTAAAAGTTTAAGGTATTTTACTGTAAATAGACATACAGTTTCTAACTGTATTATGTGAATTTACAGTAATATACTGGCTGCAGTGTAATTCCCACCTTTTCCCAGGATTCATTGGTATTAAAAGTAAACACTTGTAATCTGTAACATTCGCAGATAGTGCTGTAATATTATTATTTTCTCCCAGAATACATTGTCATTTACAGTATGATCCTGTATAACATTAAAACAGTTAAGATACTGTGAGATTTTAGCTGTAAATTTACATCAAAGGTTTACAGTGAAGCTGTCAGACAAATGTAATCGAGGAAAAAATATAAAGTTGCATACAATTAAACATTCATACAAGTTTTAAAAAATAAATCTGCTGCTGTAACAGCTTACAGTGACGTGCCGGACAAAACCCAACCAGAGTTCAGAGAGTTTTTTAACGTATCACAGCTCAAGTTCAAGGTCAATTCTTTCACAAAAGTACAAGTACAAGTCCAATCATAAGACATAATGCAGATCTGTAAAAGAGGACATCCTGGTAAGTGCTATTTGAAGCTTGTGTATAGCCCCCCAGACACTAGCAAATAATACAAAAGATGGATGGATGGATAAAAAAGGAAACATTATATAATATCATTTATAACCTACAAGAAGAAAAACCCTAACTACCCTAACCCTACTTAAGTGGTCCCAAGACATTAGTCCATCAGTCTAAGTGTTGGTTAAATAGATAAAAGGCAATACTTATGAACCTATAACAAGTGAGAATAACAGTAGGAAAAAAATAAAAGGATTTTAGAGTCACTTGTTTAGAAGTCCCCAGCCGTTTGGAGTATTCAAGCTTTAACATATTTCAGTAGTAACTGTTGTTTCAATCCAGACCTGTGGCCCACGCTTGTGCATTTCAGTTTATGATTTTCACCCTAATAATATGCTTTTTCCTTGTCTTAGGCCTATATGTACAGTATGCGCCGCTGATCTCTCACAACAAAGAAACTCAAACTAGAAGTTCATCCATCAATAAAATAAAACACAACAGAAGCGCTCTTTACCACATGCGTTAATATGCGTGATCACCTTGAAGCTATGGTGCATAGTTTCTGTCTGTCATGAGGAATTCTAAGAAATGACAACAAAACTGCAGGCGCGTCCACGATACAAGCCACCCCTCTTCCACGCAGTTGCTAGTAGCCGAGGAGGACACGGAGGATTAAAAAAACATGATGGACTCTTCAGAAGAGGTCATTATCTTCACTAGAGTTTCTGGGCGGGAAAGTCACCGGACGACACGATTTTGCAAACACAGTCATGCTGAGAAATCCAGAGAGAGTTGTGTGGAGCTGATAGTCTTAATTAGCTTTGTAGCAACTCATTTGGCAATGGCTTGAATGTAACAGACTTTAATATAAAAAAAGTTACACACTAAAGCTTTAAAGAGACAGGACAGGGGCGCCTGGATAGCTCACCTGGTAGAGCGTGCGCCCCATGTACAACGGCTCAGCCCTCGTCGCACAGGTTCAACTCCGACATGTCATTCCCCCTCTCTGTCCCCTTTCACATCTTCCGCTGTCCTGCATAATAAAGGCCTAAACTGTCAAAAAGAAATAATCTTAAAATAAAAAAGAGAGACAGGACAGGTGAGGTCACATGGACGGGAGACATCACGGAGTACTGAAGAAGGACCAGGAGCGACGGCGTTAATAGGCAAATGAGGCGAGCTCCCGGGAGGAAAAGGGGAGGTACGAGAGGTACGACAGGTACGAGAGGTAAGACGGGTACAACGTGTCGGTCCCTCTGAGGCGCGTCGGGGGAGCAGAGAGACGGTGCTGCCTGCCGATGATTAATGTCGGGTCAGAGCGGTTTGTTGAAGGGTAGCTGAGGCAGGTGAGGGCCGAGACGGCAGTCCCAGCTCGCCGCCATGACACCTGCGGACAGGACAGGTACGCGTGGGCGATTCACTGGAAGGACTCCCAGCAGGCCGCAGATGAAGCTTCGCTCGTCTCCCCTGAGCTCCCACCCCCCCCCCCCCCCCACACACCACCTCCAGGCCTCAGTTTTTCCTCCGCATGCAGAATTACATCCCAGAGACATTTATCATCTGAAAATGTAAAATGTCTTGTTTTCCTAATTAAGCCTACTTTGACATCACTGGATATAGAAAAAGAAATGCTGCAGCCAGTTTGAAGACGAGTGCACCACAGAAATATGACTTCATTAAACAACTGGATGGATTTCCTCCTCTCAGATGTGAGCGTGTGAACAGGATTATTTAACATGCTGCTGGATGAGCTCCAGTGTCTCGTCACCCCATGTTTCTTTCAGATTTTTTGCCCCCATGAAGGACTCGGACAACCTGCAGCTCAGTAACTTCACAAATGAGGAAAATTAGACGAATGTTGAGCTGCTGCAATCACAGTCTATACTCCTTTTATTGAGTAACAGAGAAAGAGTTAAAGCTGACTGAAAAAAATCAAACGATCATCAAAAAAAAATGAGCAACGTACTTCTTAGTCTCGCATTGCCAGACCTTCCTCCACGGCGCTGCGGAGGAGGGTCTGGCGAGTCCACACAGCATTCTTGGATGGGAGAAAAACGTGCTCTGGTTTATTGGTATTTCCAATCACAATCGTCTTGGGCGGCGCTAAGCGCCGGACGAAGCCACGGCGCCTCTGAAAAATAGCTTCAGGAAGGAACTTGTTTTGGTGGAACATGTGTACAGTCAAAAGTAGTTTTAGTCGTGCAACAGAAAACTCAGATTGGACAGATAGTCTAGCTAGCTGTCTGGATTTACCCTGAACAATCGGCGTTCAAACTTCATTCAAACTCTCAGAACTTTATTTCCATTCTTCCTTTCCTTCTCTCTGCCTCCCTTCCTTCGTTCCTTTATTTCATTTAAAAAAAAATGCATTCATTCATCAGTGAAAAAAGCACACACACCTGAATTAATGAAGACACTAAGTACAACCCTTTTGAACCTGGCGCACGGACCCTTTTTTCCGCCGTCAAACTAGCAAAAGTGGATTTGGACACGCCCTAAACGCACCTGCGCCATGCGCTTTACGCCGTGCGCTTAGATCGTTAAAATAGGGCCATAATATGTTTTGTGGAAAAAAAGAAAAAGCTTCAGTGACAACAATCTAACCGGCTGCTGGCTGTAGCCGTATACAAACTCATGTTGTTTGTTCAAATCCTCAAAATGTATAACTTATAAGATCTCAAATTTTTCCAAAGATACCACAGCTGTCAGGATTACACGTAGAAAACTTTCATCTGAAGGAATAGTGCAGCCATAAAACACAAGTTTCTAAAGTCCGGTTTTCATAACTTGCAGAAATGTATACTTTTTTCTATTCTCTATTTTTGCACACATTTACTTAAAATGTTTATTAACTAAAACCTCTATCTGTAGCTAATCTAAGAGGAACTGTTTGTATTTTGGGAAATAGTTTCTATTAGTAGAAATTGGCTGTTTTAGAGTGTCACGTCTAAGGCTACAGCCAGCAGCCAGCCAGCTACTTACAAGACCATTTCAGATTGTTGACGCTTCTTGTGTTTCCACGAAAACATTTATTCTCCATAGCTGCTTTCGATATATGATGAGAGAATGCATTTTTTTAGTTTCATGTCAGGCAACAACACGGGGGAAACAGTGGTGGGAGAAAATAAAGAAAGGAAGGAACTGAGGGCAAGGAGTCAAAGAGAGGTAAGAAGGAAGACAAGAAGGAAAAAGAAAAGAGGGAAAATGCGGGACAGAAATGGGAAGGAAGGGAGAAAGATAATAAAGGATGGAAGGAAAAAGGAGGAAAGGAAAGAAACTGACACTGATGTAAAGATGGGAGGAAGGCAGGGAGAAAGGACCGCAAAGAAGAGAAAGAAGAGGAAAAAAATAAAGGAAAGAAGTGAAGGAGGAAGGGAGAGAGGGAGGAAGGGAGGGAGGGAGGGAAAATGTATGAAGAAAGGAAGAGAGGAACAAATGGAAGTAAAGAGAGCAGGAAGAAAAAGCATGCAAAGAATGGAAAAAGGGAAAGAAATTAGATCAAGTAAGAAATACAAGAAATGGAAGGAAGGAATGAAGGAAGGAAGGAAGGAAGGACTGCAAGAAATGTTAAAAAAAAAGGGGGAATGAAGGAAGAAAAAATGCTTAGAAGGGGAAAAGAGAAGAAGGACGGATTGAAAGAAATGGAGCGTGAACAGTTCCTGTGAAAGATAAAATGAAATAAGCTACGGAACATTTAGACATTGATGTTTCCTGAACAGCTGTTTTCTTCCTCCTTCTCTTCCTCTCCCCATGTTGATCCCTCTCTTTCAGGATCAACATGGTAAAAAAAAAAGAAACAAGCAGGCGGACCCGAAATCAACATCAAAGATTCACTCCTCGTCTTCACAGGCGGTCAGCGGGGAGCGGAGCTCAGTGGCATCCGACCACGAGAGGCGAGCTTTAAAAAGGGAAAATATGTTTCTTTCATTGGACCGTACGGTAACGTGAACCGATGTCACGTCACATATGGAAATAATCCACATCAATAAATACAGTGTGGCTGAGCTGCTGGTCGTCCAATCACAATCAAGAAACGATGAAGGGGAAACCAAACGGCAACGTGGCGGTTTTATTTTTATTTTTTATTACAGCTGCTCTGAGACCAACAAAGTCCTGTTCTGTCGGGCGATTCATTTCAGTGTGTTCTGCATTCATTGGTACTCTTGATTAAACGTGTGAAGAAGTATTTTATTTCCATCTGTTTGATTATAATTATCACTAGGGATCTTTTTGTAAATAACACAAAAACACATGTGATTGCACAGATGAAACAAAAGAAAAAGAGACAATGGATCAATAAAAATAAATAAAACTACAAACATCTAAAGTAATGCCATAGCTGCTCTGTATGCAGCATGTACTTGGGCACAACTAGGGTTGGGCATCGTTTTGATTTTAATAATTCTAATTCCAATTGCGATTCTTCCTTTCCGATCCAGTTCTTACCGTTTCTTGATTCTGGTTCTTTGAGGGGTGGAGATGAAACGGGTCACATGCCTATTTCACAGATAAGAGGAAAATGTTATTTCAATTCAATGGAGATTTACAGTTTTGCCTTTTTCAACGTAAAATGAAGCCCAACAGGTTCTCACACCCATCTCGTAAAATACGGACGCTTTGTCAGATGTCTTTGTCGTTCTTATTGACGCTAAAAGTCTCCTTTAGCGCTTTAAGTAAACGCACTTGGTCGGGACTATTGCCGTCCCTTTTGACGCAGTTATGTTAAGGAAAAGGTCGTGGGTGGGCTTACAGTTCCGTTACACGTGGGAAGAACGGGATGGTTGGGTTTAGGAAAGGGTTGTGGGTAGGCGTACGGTTCTGTGACACGCAGGAAGAACGGGTCGGAAAGCAAAAAAGCGACTATAGCAAGCGTGACAAGCGGGACGGGAACCCCGGTCTCGTGGGTGAAAGTCTTGTGTTTGACCCATCCACCCGCCCAACCAACCTCCTTACGCAAAAATTCGCCCTTACATACTACTCGCTAAATCCTATCTAACTGCTGCTCTCCCCGGTGCGTTACACAAACACGCTGAAAGACGCCTTTTCCGTTGCATCAGACGCTGACAGCCACTGTCCAAACATCCTTATTTTACGAGTTCGGAATGAGAACGGGTCAGAAAGCCACACTAGAGCGCCGCTTACTGTGCTCCATGGTTGCAACACAACAAGGTAATGGAGATAAGGTGGCCTCTACGGAAACCAAAACTTCCGCATGTTAAATTTTCCGCATTTTTTTAAACCAATCACAATCATCTTTGGCGGCGCTAAGCACCATTACGGTGTCGCTACAAAATAGCCTCGGGAAGGAACTTGTTTTGGTGGAACATGTGTACGTTCAAAAGTAGTTTTAGTCGTGCAACAGAAAACTCAGATTGGACAGATAGTCTAGCTAGCTGTCTGGATTTACCCTGCAGAGATCTGAGGAGCAGTTAACCATAGTCCTCAGAAGTCCACCGGAGTTTAGAACGCCAAAACAAAGAAAGCGTAAGGTGAGAGACATCCGGCCGAAAAGAGGGACATCCGGTGGAATTTCCAGCGGCACCGGAGCAATCCCAGAAGTGGAACGTCGTGGCTAGAGACTACGTACATGTTGCTGAACTAATGTTCGTAAAATAAAACGTGACAATTATTATGGTTCGTTTTTCAAAGTCTGTGCAACTTTGTTAAAATGTCATAATTAAACAGCTACCTATATCCTTTACAGTATCTTTTACAAAATATGCATATTTAAACTGTTGATATGTCAGAATACAATGAAAGTATGAAGAGATTCCGGAAAATATTATTAGCATTAAAGAGTGTTTTATCATTACAACACATTATGCTTCTTAAATTCTTCTTTTTGAATATCTTTTAGCATTTGTTGCTGTGTTATTCATATTGTCCAAACAGTTTCAGACTTTGCTCTAGACTGTCAGAAACGATGTCTGTGAAGCAGCTCTGTATTGAATGCTGTTTAACCTGCAGTGAGACACTCGGCCTCCTGGGAAAACGTTTTCCCCTTCCTCTCCTACAACATCCATCATGGCCGCCCGAGGGAGGCGGCAGATTTGCCGTTTTGGTCCCGAGAGGAAAGCTTCCGGCGCCGCAGGTTTCTGTTTTAAATCCACACGGAGCAGAAGGACGCCAGCTCCTGCGATAAATAAAACGTTTTGTGTTCCATCGCTCAGTGACACAAGAACACGAAGGATCCAGACGGTCAAAACCTTCTTATTCTAAAGTCTTAAACCAGGTTCAATTTAGTGCCATCGATCACGTCACAGGAAAAAACAGCTGGCTTTTACTTATTTTTATTTATTCATGCACAGATGGGAGCACATTCCCATACGGACGTAAATACACGGACGTCAATCCAGTCAATACAGAGACAGAAAAAAAAGAATACTCTTCAAGAGCATTTACTCACCTCTTTATAATGTATGTGAAGTGAGAGACAGTATATCTTCTACTTTAAGATGATAATTTTGCTTTATTATTTGTAATAATCAAAAAGCAAGTGCAGAGGAACGCACAATAGGATCAAATTAGGCCATATTATTTACTTAAAATATAAAATGGAAATGTTTCCATTCTTGAACTTATCACTTGTCCTGAAGAATTCATAGCACAAATTGCTCAGTAACATTGTGTCTGTGGCCAAAATCAAAATGACTGATGCATGATGATTGAGTTATATTATGCAGCCAGGCGTATACCAGGCGACCAATCTCGATGCCTGTTCTAAATGTTGGGGGAAATGTGTGTGCACAATTATGCGGCAGAGATCAAAAACATTACCATCTGATTGAAATCGTGCAGCTTGGAAAAAAACACAAAAACAGTCAAACTGTCCTGAAAATAATATTTAAACGTTGAAAAAAACAAGAAGAGTGAGGAATATGTTTCTATTCTTATTGGGTGGAAAGTGTCTATTTTTAACCAAAGTCCTGCTTTCCTCAGTTTTACAGTCTTCTTTTTTCCAGGTCATCTATATGCTAACATTAACATTAATTTGAGTCGCTTCAGTAATTTAGAGTCATTTTTACACAAGTCTAAAGTCTTCGCCATGCTTAGAACATCCTCCCTGCGGCTGAGAGAGTAATTTCTAAAGACACCTTCCTCTCACTGTGAGGAGGCGTGGCGGCGGGAAAGAAACCCTCCCTGGATGAAGCCGTGATAGAAACAGAGTCAGTGTAGCATCACGGTGACACTGAGCCAATGACACCGAGCAGACCTGGCTCCCACAATGCATCAGCTGTCCTCAAATATCAATTTTGCACTTGACTTCACACGGCTGGCTCCCCATCGAGGGCTCCTCAGGCTCGTTCCATCCATTTGTCATTAGTAGATCATCAGAGGGGGCCGAGACAAACACACACACACACACACACACACACACACACATACACAGATATATATATATATACTGTCTTAAAACCACAGGCAGTTGTATCTACAGCATGGTATAAATGTGCTTTCCTGGACACACACATCTGCAAACAAGTTATCAAACTGTGGAGACAGATTCAAACAGTCCAGGTGTCTGACATTAAGTGAAATAAACTGAGAGCATAAACCAGAGGTGGAGGAAGAATTTAGATCCTGAAGTAAAAGTACTAATACCACACTGTAAAAATCCTCTGTTACAGCTCTGTTAAAGTCCTGTATTGAAAATGTTACAGTATGTATGTATAATCAGAAAAATGTACTTAAAGTATTAAAAGTATAAACATGTCCCCTGTTATACCATTATATATTCATAGTTGCCATGCCATGTATAGTTTCCTGTAGGTGACACTGATCAGGTCATCAGGATCACAGGTGTGAGGGGGCGTGGCCTGGAGAACAAAGGGACGAGAATTGTTCAGAAGGAGGAAAGAAACATTTAGAGGTAGACAGAGGAGTTCTGACAGATCCTGGCTGCCTACAATGGAGATGGGGAAAGGGATTAAACAGTTTTTAATGGTGGTACTTCATCTATGTGAAGAAAAAAGGTGTGAGATTTGAGACCATAACGAGGACTGGAGATCCACTCTAGGCAGGACTACCTTTTCCCAGTACTACATCTGGTGGGTTTGATTCATTTTGAGGTTGTTTTTTTAACAATGCATTGCACTTCCTTGAGTTATATTTTTGCATTTTGAATGGAGAACGTTTTTGTTCATGGACATTTCGGTTGGACTATCTGTGCAGTTTAAGGAAGATTTTTTTGACTTAGACTAAACTTATATTATTATAATATTACAATTATTTCCTTGTGAACTTATTCAAGGGGTTGTTTTCTTAATAAATTGTGTTAAGCATATATTTAAGTTTCCATTTAGTACATTACTTAACCTCAACAAAGTGTATTGCTAAACTGAACTGTAAACCAGGAGTTCTGATGACTGTGTGCAAATTTAGAGAGCCAGGATATCATTGAGGGCCGCACAGATTCACTGAACAGCTAACAGCGCTTAGCAATTTTGTAAGATACCACATGGCTTCCCTGTGTTAGACAAGATTTGTGAAGACTTGACTGTTGGGCAAATAAGACTTGTTGAAACTGCTTAGGTTTGTGCTCTTCAAACATCACTTTGTAGGATTGTTGATTGGTTTGAGAATAGCGATTTAAAGGAAACTCATTTTCAGGCTCATACTTGTATTTTAGGTTTCTACTAGTTTACATACTTGGATGTTTAAAAACACATTCTTTTTCTCATACGGTCTTTCTGAATATACTTGTATTTTCACGGGTCTCTTCAAGGCCCCCTCCCAAAACGCCCACTCTGCTCTGATTGGCTGATGATAAAAATATGGCGTACCTTTGCAGTGGTAGTTCTCAAGCTGTGGGTGTAGATACCGAGATTAGGGGCGGTAAAGAGCCAGCATGTGACGTAGGAAGGGGAGCCAAATGTGAATGGCTTGTTGAATTTTTGGCTTGTTTTCTAAACAGTTGCGTTTTTGACGATATGTCACCTTTTTTGTTAAATTCTTTTTGCACTGAATTCACCTATTAACAGGTAAGGCAGATTACTTTCTTTTTCCCTAAGGGTTCCCCACGAGTTGATCCACTTTTCCTAAATTTTTCCTGGTTGGCTTTTCCATCTCACTTGCACATTAAAATGCTGTTGTCCACCGAAATCGCTAACTTTAGCTAACAGCTAACCTAACCTAACGCAAACACGAGTTGATCAATTTTTCTCACTTCCACATTAAAATGCTGAGTTGTCCACCGAAATCGCTAACTTTAGCTAACAGCACTAGCATTGATGACAGAGCGCAATTCCTACAACACTCGCGTCAATAGCTTCTACAAGTTGTCATCTATAACCTTATATATAATAACGCAGGCGCTTGTTGGCGCAATTTGACGCAGTATTCAATGTGTGCTCTTGAAAGTGAAATTGACTGCAGATGATTTAAAATGAATGCATTTCATGTCACAATCGAATGCGGCACAAAATGTTTCTCAGGGCCCATTGGGCTGCACTTTGAGCAACTGTGCTAGCTAAACTAAATGTTAGCTGACTGATCTGCCAAAACCTTTTGGTTTAGGGTTAGCTAACCGTTTCCTCTGCTAATCTGAAATCATGCTAAGATGTTGCACATTAAACCTGAGTTGACTGCTAAACAGCTTTTTTAAGCAGCTAAACAGAATTAAGTGTTTTTGCAATTTGTTTTCTTATGGACTACTTCCAGTGTTTGTGCTAAGCTCGAACCACTGACTGCATAGAGATGAAACTGATATCCAGTTTTCAAAAGTTTTCAGTGTTCCTCTTGAGTGTAGCAGCAGTTCGGTGAATGGGAAGTATGAAGCGCATTATGTCAGGGTTGTTTGAACTTCATATAAGACTTAGAATTTTGTTTCATGGTCCAAAGCTCAGAGAAGCAAACTGACAAAGACTTGGTTTTTAAGGTTTAGTGAGAGACGTTCTGCTATAACTGTTGTGGCCTCCATTTGCAACACGTTCTGTCTTAACTTTGTTTGGGAAAAAAAAAGTTTAAAAACTAAAAGATTGAGCATTTTGGTTTCACCAAACAGGAGTTTCGTTTGCCATTCCCTGTGTAGGTGGTTCCTCCTCCTGCGGTGACGGCAAAGCGCCATGATCTGAGGTACAAAAGAGAATATAGTGACGTTTGTTGGTGAAGCCAAACAGCCCCATCGCTTTCATCGAGTCAACTAATGATTCCTCTAGAGGTCCAATTAGCCCGGCGGTGGCTGGACATGAAGCAAATTGCTAGTCCAGCAAGGAGCAGGTGGATTGGCTGTCTGAAATGGGTACAAAAGATGTTAAAATTACACTGCTTTATATTCCTCATGCAAATTCAGAGCCAACTGTATGGTTAAATCAAGAGCAAAAGTTTTAGTTTTCTCTTGGTAAACTTTTAATTGTTATGATGCTGGCAAACGGATGTGACTATTCTTTTTAAGGGACAAAAAAATTGAATTTCATGCTAAAAACAACACAGCGTCTGTTGTTTTAGCAAATGTCTGAAAACAGTTATGTCATTTTACACAGACGGCCGAACAACAAACATATGGCAGATTATTTCCAATACGGTTCAGTATGGTTATGTAATACAACCTCCATATTGTGTATGTAAGCTAACGGAAAGTTAACAAGAAGAAATGAAAGCACAAGCAAAATAGTTTAAGTTAAAAAAATAAACAGTTCACACAAACATTTTGAATAAAAGGCAATACGCGGCGTACAATGTGCAATACAGTGCACTTTCATTGTTTATGTAGTTTAAATGATTCTCTCTACGTCCGCCTGACAATCGAAATAGAGATCGTCTTCCATACATAGCTACATCCATGAAGAAGAGAGTACCTAACAACAGCTGAAAATCTGTTTTTTGCTGACATATAGTGGTTTAACTTCTTATCTTGCTGCAGTGATGTAGAAGTGTACTCAGTACACTATGACATCACTGTTAGCCGGTGAAACAGACTTGAAACTTTCAACCAGAGAGGGCAGTGAAGCGCTGCTGTTCAGCATGTTGTAAAGTTGCTCTTTAATGTGGTGGAGGGGTTTGTGTACACCCAATGACCGTTAGAGGGGAAATCACTAACGCAAAGTGGTCACATGTCACATATTTTTTTTTATTTTATATTATCTACTGTATGTATTTATTAATATTCCTTCTTCTGTCATGCCAAGTACAAAAACAATGCATGAGCAGAAAAAGTGGAACTGATAATTGATCATCATCAGCTTTTAAATTGATATGTTGAACGTGTTAAACAGTTGGGGAGCAACATGATGATTCATCTGGAGTCGTTTTTTTCTGGCCACCTGGTTAATTAGTCCAATATTCTTTCTCTTTTAGCTCTGTTTTTGGTCTCTACCAAATTCTGAGGGAAATATCTGTCTCTATAGCTGCTAAATGTTTACTCCACGACAGCTGGATTCTCACGAGATCACGCAAGAATTGCTCATTTGTAAAGCACTTTGAATTGCTATTGTGTACCTTCCAATTCTGAGATAGGAGATGGCCTAGGAGATGAAACCGCAGACACGGGGCCTAGGTCTGTATCTAAATCATTGGCTGATGGCACACCTGAGAGGGCTGTCTGTCCAATCAAGGCCCCGATGCACTGGTCCAGCTCAGATAGCTCTGGGCCAGCCTCCCCCTCCAGTGGTCAGCATCTGTCTTCTGTTTTGAAATATTTTTTTTTTTTTGCCTCAGCTTTCAGATCAAACATTTCTTTTTTACTTCATCAATTCTGCGCCCTTCTCCGGAGACAGCGTTCACTTCATGAGTAATTGCATTCCATGCATCTGTTTTATTAACTGCTTTGTATCCACTGCTGACACTACTAAATATGTCTCATTTTTCACTAACTTCTTGCAGCAGTACCTCCACTTCAGAATTACTAAAGTTTTTCTTTCTTTTTGGAATCGAGGCCTCCACCATCTTTACCACGTCTTTCAACATTTTCTCTAAGTGTACACATGGCCCCAACATCTTATGCCCTTTTTTATGGGAATTAACAGGGTGTTTACTTATGCTAAATAGAAGCAACAGGCACGAGCTTTCAATTTACAAAGACATTGGGATTCATCATTCTAAGAACACACCTGCGAACAATTCTGTTTAAGAATTAATGAATCAGACGTAGACTTCCTTTTCAAATTTAAGAAAAAACTTAGAAGATATTGGTGAATGAGGCCATTGTCAGTATCAGAACAGTTTTCTAAAGAAAATTTAAATTACTACTAGAAAGACTAGAAACCAGCATTCCTAATATCTCCCCGATCTGAACGAACATCCATCTTATCGTCTTTGTCTCCTCCTCCTTCTTCCTCTCTGCTCTGCTGTGACCGGCCAACATTCAGGACTGCATGTTAAGCAAAGTTTCTTTAACAATTGATACCGGCGAGTGCAAAGCACAGACAAATGGACCGGGATGTTCACCATCCATCACACCCACAGAAGACTCATTGTTTGCAGATTTTAACCTAGAGGAGTTCCTTCTGTTCCTCTCCTGTGAGACCCACAAATCATGAGCTGACAAGGAGAGCCGAGCCGGGACAGGACAGGGAGCGCACAGGTTTTAAAGAGGATTCTTCTGCTCTGTCTAATCCTAAAAAAAAAAAAGTCTGTTGAGAAATCTGCCTTATGATCGACCACAGCAGTTTGCTAATAGCAGTTTGTTTAAATAAGAAAGCTTCACTTTATTACCTAAATAATTTCATTTCCCTTTGTCTGGTATAACAGCTGTAGTGAAGGTATAAAAGTCATTTTCTGAAAAGCAAAGTGAAAAATTCAAACGTTGCTTGTGTCTTCAGCATGCAACGAAAGTATAAATGAATGGACAATAAAAAACTTTTGGATAACAAGAAGTTTAAAAGCATCGTGAGTTTGATGCTGTGTAGATGTAGCAGGGGATGGGTGAGTCTTCAGGACAGCTGGAAAACACAGAGATCCAAAAAACTGTTTTCTCCACGGAGATCACAGTGGTGTAATCTTGGCGTAATCATTGATGAAGATCTAAATTTTAGTCATCACATTAAAGCTGTAACCAAGTGATCTTTCTGACATCTCAAAAACATAGCGAGACTCAGAAACTTAGTGTCCAAACAAGATCTAGACAAGATCATTTACACTTTTATTTCTTGTAGGGTAGACTACTGTAATGCGCGTCGTACTAGTGTTGCAAAGAAGACCATAAAACAGTTGCAACTCATTCAAAATGCTGCTGCTAGAGTTCTGACTAACACAAAAAGGAGAGAGCACATAACTCCAATTCTGAAATCCCTGCACTGGTTTCTGGTTAAATTTAGAATCGATTTCAAGGTGCTACTTATTGCCTATAAGTCTTTCAATGGTCTGCGCCCTACATATATTGCGGCTATGTTAATTGAGTATTAGCCTGGTAGGTCTAGCAGGTACTGGTCTGTTGGTGGCGCCCAGAGTTCTGAGTGAGTGGTGAAACGGCCTTTAGCCATTATGTTGCCCACTGCTGGAATCAGCTTCCGCTGGATCTAAGGCAAGTACCAACTGTAACCATTTCTAAATCTAAGTTAAAGACCGTTCTCGTCTCCAGAGCTTTTAATTAATCTTGTTTGATGGTACTTTTAATTACTTAAATTTGTTGTTTTTATAAAATGTGTCTGTCTTTTCATGTATCTCATTGTATTTTTTTTTTTTTTTTTTTTTTTTTTTGCCTGTAAAGCACTTTGAATGACCTCTGTATGAGAAGGTGCCCTTAAATAAATTTGCCTTGCCTTGACGATGCTGCTGCTGCAAAATTCAGTTTGTCTGAGTTATTCTAGAACAGATTGGTGTGTATGTTTCAATACTCAAAAGAATAAGATTATTGGCAAAGTTCTAATAATATGAGGAAAAGTTGTTTTATTAGAACAAAGCCATGATATCTAGAAACTGAAAAGCTTCAAAACACGTCAAATTGGATTCAAACATCTAACTGGTTTAACTTTATTTAAATATTCTAAAATATTTGATGTGGTGCTGACAGACAGCTCTCACCTGTTGAATACTAAGGAATAATCTTTCCTCTGCACAATACAACTTCATTCTTGAAATATTTACTTTATTTCTTGTGAAAGTACGTCTTTATCTCACAAAAATGGCCCTTATATTCATCATACTATTTAACTTGCTGGAGTTTAATTAAGGAAACACCCGAATCGGTCAGAATATTGAGACTTCTTATTGCCAGGTGAATAAACACTTTCAGTTTCAATGTGCTTTTCTTCAACCAATATTTTTAGCAGCCCCATTGATTTCCAGACTTCTGCAACATGCCGTCAAAACAGCCTGACAACAAGTCTTACTGAAAATTACTCAAATGTTTTACCTCTGATGGTAGTTTGCAACTAGTGTCATACCCATCTATATAATAGAGTAGAATATCCCTATTGAACGCATTCTCATGACTTGGTTTGTATGACATTGTATGACAACTTATGCACAACAGTTGTATGATATCGTACAAAATTCCGCCATCCAGTCATTATGCGTTGACGGCAGTTAAGTTTAGACACCAAAACTACTATTTAAGATTGGAAGAAAGTTTGTTTTGCGACGCTACACAAGTAGTCTCGCATTGCCAGACCTTCCTTCACAGAGCTGCGGAGGAGGGTCTGGCTAGTCCACACAGCATTCTGGGATGAGAGAAAAATATGCTCTTGTTTATTGGCATTTCTTTAAACCAATCACAATCGTCTTGGGAAGGAACTTGTTTTGGTGGAACATGTGTACGTTCAAAAGTTGTTTTAGTCGTGCAACAGAAAACTCAGATTGGACAGATAGTCTAGCTAGCTGTCTGGATTTACCCTGCAGAGATCTGAGGAGCAGTTAACCATAGTCCTCAGAAATCCATCAGAGTTTAAAATGCCAACACAAAGGTGGGGGACATCTGGCGGAATTTCCAGCGGCAATGGAGCAATCCTGGAAGTGGAACGCCGTTGATTTATAGACTACTACACAAGTAGTACTGCCGGGACAAACTCTCTTTTCCTGGGTGAAAGTCTTGTTTTAGGACCCACACATCCACCCCGACCTCCTCTTCCCTACAGGGATCTCCGCGCTCTCATACAGCGGCAGTCAATGGGGGCATACAACAATAAATACATGGAATACATACGAACTGCAGTGCATCACTTTTCGTAGCTGTAATGAACCATTTGGTTCATGAAAACAGCCTGCCCTCTGTGACTTTAGATATGGACATCATGTCCTACAAACTAGTAGAGACCTTTTAGTCTTTGTAGTCTAACAAACATCAACAGCAGTGTCACATGTTTGACCAGTTTTGACTTATAAATTTGAACTTATGTGTCATAAGTTAGTTAGTCTCACATATACTCAGTACTTAAACCAAATAATTTGATGAACTTTGTCTCATCCTCTCCCTCCATCACCTGATATGAAGTCAGCCCAGAGGTGCTGTAATATTACTAAAGACTTTCTTAAAGAGTGAAGCGGCGGGCAGCGAGCTGGTTAATATTCCCGGAGGGACATCCTTTTAAAGATATGATAAATGATGGCTAACACTGCGTCTGACACCTGCGATTAGCTAACATTCATCAACAGGAACTAACCACTCCCCTAGAAATGGCTTCCAGGAAACATAACTCCCTGTTATAATAAATGTAGCCATCGCTGCCAATAATTCACAGAAGAAAGAAAAGACAAATGAGAGTGTAAATGAGTGGCTGGAAGCAGAGCTGTGAGTCTCCTAACAGGAACAAATGATGAAGTAAAGATTTGTCCTGACGGGAAAATATGAATCTGTTCACCGCCAGACAGCGCGAAATAACACAAAACAAAACGACTTTATAAATAAAAAGAAGGTCAAGTGTTTCTGCAGGAAGCTTGCTGGCAGCCACATACCTAAAGTCCATTGGTAAGACATAAGACATGAAGGGAAATGTTTTCCTAAAACTGGCAACACATTTTTGCAATTTGGGGGGACCAACAGCACCAACCAGTTGTAGCTTGTTGCTTAAGCAAGTAGAGATTGTATAACTTTCAATTATAGGATGAAGTCACTATTGCAAGTATTTTGAGATGTGATTGCAGGAGGCAAAACGTTAAATTTTAATAATCCGCTCAACGCACAAAAATAATAGGATTCTCTAGAGATAATAAAGTTTGGACTTATAATAAAAATGTCTCAACAGCTTTAATGGAGCTCGGGACTCATCCTGACAGCTGCGTACTCTAAATGATTTTAATTGTTGAACTCGGGATGCAGAATGTGTCGCTGCTTATCTGTCTGTGTACAAAACAATTTACAGTTAGACCCTGACCAACTTTGCGGCTGTATCGGGTAGAGGAACAGAGTCTCTGTCACAGCCCCTCTCTCAAATCAGACAATAGATGAAACTCACGGCTGTGTGACTACAGATATTTAATCAACTGTGTGCAAAAGATACAAAAATCTGAGTTTAACAGAACATCGGTTCTGACATTTTGGCTATGCTCAGTGAGATGTGGATGACATTATTGGCGAGACTCAAAAGTTGTTTTGATGCACATCTGCAGTAAATTTGTGCTGCAAACTCAAAGAGGCAAAACCCCCTAGTCCTCCAGATTAAATGCAAGAAAATATGTGAACTACTGAGTCAGTTTGAATGCAGGACCTTAACTTGTACTGGAGTATTTTTGTTGTATTTTTATAAAGTAAAAGTTCTTCTGGCACTCACTCACACCCCGCTCTTCTGCTCTGTCAGTTATCAGGCAAACTTAAATGGATTCTCAGTGTTACTTAAGAGGTAATGACGAGACTAATGGAGGCAGTTTTTACTCCATCAGGGCTTTTTTTTTTTTTTTTTTCCTCACAGCTGCCAGAATCGGAGACCACGTTCATGCTTACAGGGTGTTAAAAGATCCATTTATGCATATTCTGTGAAAAATATCTTAGAAAGTTAAACTAAGGCCATTTTTAGATGGGAACTAAAGCCAAAGAGAACGTAAGAGGGTTCATGTATCTATACGTGTGAGGAAGACTAAATGTCAACCAGAAGCTGTGAATGTGTGAACATCTTCTCACAGGTTAACAAACCTTAGTTGTTTTTTTTTTCGATTGCTTAAGCACTATTTTGAAAAGTACAAGAACACCTCAGACGCTCTGCAAAAACTATACACTTATTATAAAAAAAAACACTTTTCACGTTTCATATGACTTAATTCAGTTTGAACCAGTTACACACTACTTCTCAGTGACTAGAGTACTGTAATTGAAGTACACAGAGAGTGCAAATATACAATAACTTCACCAAACACTACACCAATGCTGCAGACTGAGGAAAATATTTATTTCTCTCCATATACCCAAATCAGTCAACATGGAGAATCCCAACAAAACATGTCCCAGTTGTCATGCTACTACAGTAGTGTATAACATTGTTAGCTCAGCAAACAGACAAACATACAATTTAGTTATAAATTATATAAATAAAATTACAGTTTTTACAATTACAGTAAAAAAAAAAGCATATTTAGGACAGAAACGCCACTTTTAAGATTTACCGTATTCTCGTTTTTCGGTCAAATGGCCTTTTGAATGGGAGTGCTAGGGGCACTACTATGATGGCATCAAAATCGCTATTTTTTAAAACACTACAAACACTGAAAACACTGAAACTTTGCTCAAAGTATCACCAGGGGCTCTACACATGAACTCGAGCATTGAGAACATTGTTTGTTTACACTGAGTTTACTAAAGGTTTTGAACGACTTACTTTAGCAGTTGGTTTTTCCGGTCGCTGCCATCTCACCAGTCAAAGAGTTTGTGTACACAAAAAATTAGGACTGGGACGGTTACCGCAACCGCGGCCACGTGACGCCTACCGCGGGTCTGAGCTCGTCACCATCATCACCGCAAAAAAAACATTGGCCTGCACGTGTGCATGTTGTGTCTAATGACATGGATTCATTGTGTCTAATGACATGGATTGTGTCTGATGACATTGTGTTTTACATGGATTCAAGGTTGGAGCAAATCCGACTTTTCGCGAGTTGGGGAGCGCAATGTTCCATACCGTGTATTACGGTAGGAAAGGCAAAGACATTTCTCCGTTCTCAGATGAGGTAGACACATTAACGTTACAGCTGCAGTAACACATTAGCCTAGCAGCTAGCAGAGTTTCCTTCTGTTTATAGCTTTATCCCAGATAAAACGGCACGTTGAATTTCAGCCTGCATGCACGTTTCGTAGCCTAAAACAGAGCGGCTTATATTGGTAGAGAGAGCAACAAGTTGGTGAACTGCCGAGTCACCCTCTCTGCTCTCTGTCTGCTCAGCTGCTAGACGGGCTGCACTCGGGCTGCTACATATGTTGTAAGGTTTAAGCCAATGTTTTTTGGGGATAACTCCATTCACTTTACCGGCAGTATTGACAATAGACAACCCGGTCTCATGCCAGTTCGTGAAATAGTCATGTTATTTTGATTTATTGATTCGTGTACAGGTCATGATTTTCGAACGTTCTAACCCTAACCCACGAACTGCCATGAGACTGGGCTGCTCTGGAGAACGCAACAACGGGGAAATTAAACACCAAAACGGGGAAATGAAATGACACACGCCGGCGACAACAACGGGATGGACCGCCACACGGGGACGCGATCCCCGGGCGAAGGGACACGACCCGCGGTCTCTGTGGTACGCAACAACGGGGACATGAAATGCCACAACAACGGGACAGTTGTGGTTAGGAAGAGAATGACGCAGAAAGGAACTGCAACACGCCAGATGCGATCCCCAGTCTTCTGAGTGAAAGTCCTGTATTGTTTGACCAACCTCGCTACGCGGATTTTCTGCTTTTCATACTACTCTCTACCGTTGTCG
>CM042320.1:5475682-5490682 GCA_023566125.1 Zingel zingel | reverse complement strand
CCTATAAACAGTAAGCACATGCACACACAAAAAAATGCAATAAAATTCTAGTTGGGACTTTAAAAATGATCAGTATGAATGTGAAGCAGATAGAGGATTTTGTGTGAAATGGTGAGTTTCAGCGGAGAGACACTGTGGTGAATCCAGAGTTCAGTTTACAGTCCGTACAGTTTATAGTCTCACCTTTTTTAAGTCCTCGCCAAGTCAACTAAGGATGCACCAAATCCAGATTTTTGGGGTTCGGCTGAATACCAAATCCATTGGTTAAAATTCTGCCGAAACCGAATACCGACTCCTCCTCCCATCCTCAGTCCATTACCACAGTAAACACATTAATGAAGTAAACAATGTCCACAACAGTGCATTTTTCATTTTATTTACCTGAAGTTGCTGCATTTTGGCTGCTGTCTGTAGATTCCTTCATGCACAACTCATATTCTTTTGGATGTTTTATACCAGATGTTGTAACAGCGGTGATGTTGTGTATTGTTTAGGGTCCTCGCCACCACGAGACAAATCGGCATTGCAAATTGAACATGTAGCCGGACTTGAATGGCCTTCTTTTGACTGAAAGTACTGCCAAACAACACTTTCTCTGCTCACAAGTTCCATTTTCACTTTCTCACAGCCTGCTGCATTGAACGCTCCACATACGTAAACACCTTCCCATAATCAACGGCGGCGTCATTGCGTCGACCAGCGTAGCACGCGGAGTGCAAGCGTAGGGTTCGGTGGAAAAAAATTCTAAGGTTGGGCAAAAACCGAATTCCGTCAAAAAGCCCAATATTCAGCCAAATCCTGGATTTGGTGCATCCCTGATGTCAACCTTCGCCAATATGAAAGTGATATTTTGCCGGTTTGTGAACGCAGCCCGGCTGCGCTCGGCCTCAGAGGATTTATCTTTTGAACATGGTGAGCTGCATGAAGTCGCTGTAATGGTTTCCCTCTGTTTTGTCTTTCACTCTTTATTTCCTGTTGTTACCTGTCGACATGGTATCACTCTGTTTCTCTGTGGCCCGAGCAGCAGTACATCCTTTTCTTCTGGCACCTTTTGGGAAATTAATTCATTCTTTGCTAAAGTGTCTTAATAATTACAGTGACATCGAGGTTAATTGCCTAATCTCTATTGCCATGGAGGCATCCCGTTGAAATCCCCACACAATCTGTTACAGAAACAGCAGCCAGAAGATCCTCTGTTACCAGAGGGGACGCTCTGACCTAAATAAAGTTTTTTTCCTTCTTTTTTTTTTCTTCTTCTTTTTTATAACATCCAGCAGGTAGCGGACGGGGAGCTCAGGTATGCTTGTTCGCTGTCATTAATTTTCCACTTTGATTTAACGCTGGAAACTTGTTCTGGAGCAGAGGGAGGGAGGGAGGCTGTCTGAGCTTTCTAAAAAATGGAGGTCCAGTGCAACAATGTCAGCCAAGGACTCTTCTTAGTACCTCCGTTTTTATTTTTTACAAAAACAAATTGTGGCACTTCATTTTTAAAGTTCTGAATTATGACGAGAAATTGCTTTCCGTTTAAAAATGGCGCTTTAATTTAATGATCAGATTCAAGACTTAGAAAACTAACTTTCTGTCATATTTGCTGAAACTGACCCTATGTTCCAATGTGTCAATCACTGCTCATGCAGACGCATTCATTCTCCCTTGTGGGGGGAGGGGCTTAGGAGACCGTTTTGGGCTTTAGCAGAAAGGGGGAGAGGGACTGAGAAGTTGTCTATGTTCCTCATTTCCTGGATCTTCGCAATCCTACCTACAGCACCTTTTAAGCTTTCCTGAGTATATAGCATCACCTCACTGTGCTATTTATCTTGATTTATATGTTTTTGATATTTATACAGTCAAACTGAGCGCTGCTAAACACTGTTTCGTTGTTGAAAACAATGACATCTATTCTAGAGGTAATAACTGAAGTGGATAAACCTTTTTATCCACTCAGATCTCCTCTCATCTGGACATCGAGACAGTAAGAAAAACAATGTTCAGAGAGGTTTTGGTAAGATCAACCTGAAACTATAAAAGTGAGTGGGACATGCTCCTTGCCGTCAGATGGCACAAACGGGATGGTTGATTTTTAAATTGTTGAAAGGCAATAACTGCCTGCCGCTGCTCCCCATGAGCTTATAAACAAAAAATTCACAGCCACAGGATTGACACACCCCTGCTAAGATGATGTCAAAGTTGAGGTACGAAGTCCTGAAAGATATTTAATATAACGGGGGGAAAACACTGCGTTTCGTCTTGCTGTTAAATTACTTGGAAGAGTTTCAAGGCTTTGGGAAAAGTGATGAGTCGTATTAATTGTATCTATTGTATCTTTACTAGTCTCACGTTGCCAGACCTTCCTCCACAGCACTGCGGAGGAGGGTCTGGCTAGTCCACAGCATTCTGGGGATGGGAGAAAAACGTGCTCTGGTTTATTGGCATTTCTTTAAACCAATCACAATCATCTTGGGCGGCGCTATGCAATAACGGTGCCTCTGCAAAATGGCCTCTAGAAGAAGGAACTTGGAGTGAACGCCCACGGAGTAGAAGCCGGAGGGTCTTCCTGATTGAACTTTAGCTAAGCTTCATTTAATTTCGGAAAGACAGGCTGCTTTGGCTTTGTTTGATTCCTTCAATTTTTCAAAAATGTCTGTTGGCCCTGGAGGAGGATCTCTCTTCTGCTGCTTTTCCTTAATATCCATAGTATTTATAAATAAAACCTACTGGTTTTTCCAATATTTCCCCACTTTCCAAAAATGTCCCCACTTCAGCAAAAAGGTCGCCACTTTAACAAACTCCCAACTTTTCCAACAGTTCTCACTCCCAAAAATGTCCCCACTTTAACAAAATGTCTTTACCCTCAAATGTCCCCAAATGTCCCCACTTTCCATGCGCCCTTACTTTGTAAAAATGTGCCACTCTTTTTAAAACGTTGGTCACATTTTCTGTCCAGTTTTAATGTCAAAGTGTATCAGAATCTGTAATGAAAGACACTTTCAGGGTCCTCATTAGATATTCAGATGACAGGTCAATATGTCACACACACACACACACACACACACACACACACACACACACACACACACACCCCGAACATCCAGCTCCACTGCTGATGGATGTCGACCTGCATCCAGAGGTGATGGATGTTGGTGTCACGGTGCACAGCCGACCGGGGGTGGAGAGGGGGACGGGGTCATGGTGGACATTGGTTGGTAGTCTGTCCAGAAGTTGCTGCTGACAAGAAGTTCCTCCCCACCCACCGCCCTCCTCCGCCCAGGACAGTCCAGAAACAATGTCCCTGACCAGAGTTAAAGGTCAGTAATCTGATTAATAAGGAAGAGCAAAGAGACGCCTGCTGAGGACAGACACTAAACTAACAAACGCACACAGTTGTACACTGTGCTTGTAGGACATTCATTGACATCATGCATTTAGACACTAACCACTTTATCAAAATGTCCTCACTAATCAAAACTTTGCAGACATGTTTTGAGCTTGCAATAAAAATGCTCAAGTTTTCAAACTTTCCCTTAATCTCTTACATTTTGGAAAATATCCCCCACCTTACAAAAACAGCCCAGTTTTCCAAAAATGTCACCACTTTTACTAACCATGTACAGTACATATGTAGGTACCGTTAGTATAGTGTTAAAGTATGGGAGTAGTGTAAAGAGACAAACAATAACCACTGTTAATAATCAACAGTGGTGTTAAAGTTAAATTAAAGGTTAATGATCACATGAACGGCAGGTTTGTTAGCACCAATGACTGTGTTGTAATGTTCATATATCAATATTCAGAGCAGTAACTTTCACTCTGTCATGTAGTTGCATGAAAGCGACTGTCGCTGACAGCCGGAGCGTGATGCCATCACCAGCAAACACTCAGTTACAGTCAAGTGACATTTCATTTTTCACAGCCAATCAGTCGGCCCCTTCACACACCGACAACGCAACACATTCTGGGTTGTCCGAGTCGCACTGTGTACATCCGTGCTGACGGGTCATTTATCTCTGAAGTGGCGGCGCAGAGCTCTTGGGCGATCTGACGGCAGGAAGAAAAGGTGAACATGCAGCTTCTCAGAATGGAAATGGCGATACATTCTGAGAAAAAAAGACCTCTGGGGGAACAAATAACGCTTTTAATTGTGTGTGTGTGTGTGTGTGTGTGTGTGTGTGTGTGTGTATTTGTGGGGTCCAAAAACTGGGGATTACAGTATACTTGTGGGGTCTGCACAGCCTTGTGGGGCCCAAAATGCTGGACCCCACAAGGTTAAAAGGGCTGTTTGAGGGTTAAGACTTGGTTTTAGGGTTAGAATTAGGTTAGGATAAGGGTTAAGGTTAAACATTTAGTTGTGATGGTTAAGGTTAGGGTAAGGGGCTAGGGAATGCATTATGTCAATGACAGGTCCCCACAAAGATAGTGAAACGTGTGTGTGTGTGTGTGTGTGTGTGTGTGTGTGTGTGGTTCCACTCTTCTAGTATAACATTTCAATACAACTATTCTTACATTAACTGGTGAAAAATGAAACAAATGCAACTGAAATAAAAATAGCTCGAGAAGAAAATCTATTCAGATTTGTTTTAACCTTTGATCTCTGAACTCTGTATCATCTGTGTTTGGTACGCACTGCACTGTATGGGAGCAGGAAATCGTTTTATTGACGCCTGCAGTTGGACGGCACTCGCTTACTCGCACGTTCCCACCACCAATTAGCGGTGACCTCGGGGGCGACTAACAAGGTCTCCGGTTATGGATTGCTCCCATATTTACTTGCATAACCCGATCATGAGCTCAGAAGATGAATTATGCCACAAACTGTTTCAGACAAGTCTGCTGGATATTAATTCATAAGCCTCTGATTCATATATTTATAACTGCGGTGAGTTATTAGGCAGCAGAGGAGAAAATATGGAGGAGAATTTAAAACTGGTGGGAGAAGGTAACGAAAAGACCAGAGGCCTGTACTACGAAGCACAGAGAAAAAGTTAAAACATTTAGAGACCAATGACCCCATAACATTCCTTGATGGGTATTTTTATGAAAGATTTTCAGCGCAGGGAATTGCGTATATTTGTCGGCTTCTTCAGCCGTGTGTTGCCAATGCCACACATCGGTTTGAACTATGTTTTTATATATTTTATTGGTAACACTTTACAATAAGGGTACATTAATTAGCATTACTTAATGCATTAACAAGCATTAACTAACCATTATTAATGGTTGAATAAATTGTTTAATTAACATTTATTAACAATGATCATGTTAGCTAAGGTATTAATTGATGCATTATTTACCATTAGTTGATGACTAACTGTTAATCACAGTTAAATAAGGTGTCTATTATACCATTAGTTAATGCAGTAATAAGCATTGACTTACTATTAACAACAGTTAATTAAGTTGTCTATTATATGATTAGTAAATGCAACATTAAGCCTTGACTAACTGTTAATCACAGTTAAATAATGTGTCTATTTTACCTTTAGTTAACCCTTGTGTTGTCTTCGTTTCAGCCTTGAAAAAAACACTTTTTTTCTGACATTTGTGACGCCTTTTTTCACAATTTGTTTTTGCTTTTTCCAAACTTTTAAATTTAAAAAAATTTCTTCTACACATTTTCAGCGCTTATTTCTATGTCCAATATTTACTGATATAAAACAAAAATTTAAAACAGGCCAATGTAACCCGAAGTCAACACAAGGGTTAATGTAGTAACAAGCCTTGACTAACTGCTAATTACAGTTAACTAAGGTGTCTATTTTACCATTAGTTAATGCAGTAATAAGCCTTGACTAACTGTTAATAACAGCTAACTAAGGTGTACATTTTTACATTAGGTAATGTACTAAAAAGCCTAAACTGGAAATAAAAGCTAACTGAAGTGTCTAAGTAAACCCTTAGTTTATGTTAATTAAGGTATTTCCTAATATTACTAGGTGGTTGATAAAGATGTTTGATAGCATGCATGTCTTACGGTTCACGGCCAAGCCATGTCATTATAAAAAAACTGTTTTTATTGTTTATTTACGGGTTATGGTTGTCAACATACCTTTGTCCACTATATTTGTCCATCCTCCAACGTATGACTTACTTTTAATAGAGGGCGAGATCATTGAAAAGACACCATAGTCTCCATGCAGAGGATTGCTTCTTCCTTTGTCTCCATGTAGACATTAACTTAAAGCCCAACCTATATAAATTATTGTGCATGTTATATAAACATTACTTATCCTTAAATGGTCACTTGATTAATGTATAATAATACTGAACAAGCCTTACTAAACCATAACTAAACAGTTATTAATGCTGTTTTGTAGCCTTATTGTAAAGTTGACAACACATGCACCTTAACTAACACTTAGTAAATGTATAATAACACTGAATTAGCATTACTAAACCATAACTAAACAGTTATTAATGCTGTTTTGTAGCCTTATTGTAAAGTTGAGAACATATGCACCTTAACTAACACTTAATTTAGTATTTAACAATACTGAACAAGCCTTACTAAACCATAACTATACAGTTATTAATGCTCTTTGGTAGACTTATTGTAAAGTTGAGAACATAGCTTTTATTTCCAGTTTAGGCTTTTTAGTACATTACCTATTACTATTAACTAATGGTAAAATAGACACCTTAGTTAACTGTAATTAGCAGTTAGTCTAGGCTTGTTATGCATTAACTAATGGTAAAATAGACACCTTAGTTAACTATGATTAACAGTTAGTCAAGGCTTGTTCAGGCCAGGATTATCCATAAGGGCACTTGGGCCAGTGCCCAGGGGCACCAACCATTCACAACCAGTGGGGGGGGGCACCACATGACACAAGCTTTAACAATATTTTCCATAAATGGTTATATTATTCACTTGAAATTGTTGAAAGACCATACATTACTCGTTTATGAACACTAATTTCACAATAATAATAATAATAACAATGCATTATAAATAAATCAATATTACATGACCACTATCACTCCCCTCACCAATCTGTCAGAGTTGAGTTGGTCCACAGGTACGCACAAATGTATCATTTAGGGGATGGGGGGTTAACAATAATCAAAAGTGGCCAGTTTAACCCCCCAAAAACTTTTATCATAATGATGAATGTAAAATATTAACTGTTATAAAAAAAATGATAAGTGGTTGGCTTTCTTGATTCAATGTAATTGGCAAGCAAAGAAAAGCATTTTTCACACAAACCCCCCCTTTACCAGCACAGGTAAAGGGGGTGGGGGGCCTTTGAGGTATAGTGCCCAGGGGCACCACGTTGTCTTAATATGGGCCTGGGCTTGTTACTGCATTAACTAATGTAGAAACACATTATTTAACTGTTATTAACAGTTAGTCAAGGCATTAACAAATGGTAAATAAACGCCTTAGTTAACTGTGATTAACAGTTAGTTAAGTCATCAAATAATGGTAAATAATGCATCAATTAATACCTTAGCTAACATGATCATTGTTAATACATGTTAATTAAACAATTTATTCAAACATTAATAACGGTTAGTTAATGCTTATTATTGCATTAAGTAATGGTAATTAATGTACCCTTATTGTAAAGTGTTACCATTTTATTTGCTCTCACGATCGTTTACCACTGCCAGGGTTGCCACTGAAATAATAGGCTAAAGCAACGACAGTTTTTAGAAAGCACAAGTGTAATTATGGTCAGATCTTGTGCGTGACTGATGATAAAGTGATATTGACAAGCGTTGTGATTTACGCATAACAGCGTCTGCTATTTTTTTGCCAGCTTTCCTCCTGTTTTAGGAAGTCGCGACTGTATTGTGTTTTGCCTGTAAAACCGTGTCCGTGTTCTTCATATTTATGTAGAATTATAGTTTGCTCTTCTTATGTATAATACGTGGCTCTGGTAGATGTTTGTGATTGATCATGATGTGCAAACACCGCCTCTTTTATGTGAACGCGCGCGCCACTGAATTGGGAAACACTGGGTTGATTGGACTAGTTGTTGAACACCATCGTGACACAGGTTATGTGGGACCGCGGTTGTTAGGTTAGGTGAAGCCGGGTAACAAATAAATCCAGGGCGTGTTGATGCTGCTTCATCGTACAGGCCTCAGGAAGTTCTGTCTGTCTTTCGGTCATCTTGCTTCACTGATCCTGATAACTGGCTCAGTTAACTTGGGTGTGTTAACAAGTAAAAGTCCTGCAGTCAAAATGTGGTAGTTTGGTATTCAGCGTGTGTTTTGATTGGTGGGCATATATCTATATCTAAATCTATTGGTTTCATTGATTAATTATTTATTGGGATATACATTTTATTTATTTATTTGACTTCAATTTTTTGACCTGAAAAATGGCAAAGTAAGAACAACTTTTTCAGAATTTCTTTTTTTGTATATTGGAGAACTATTGCACAACATGAAATTACCTTGTGGACATTTCCAATAGAATCCAAACCACATAATTTCGGATGTATGTAAGAACAATATTTCAATGCAATACATTTCTTCAGTACTGGTTACATTTTTAGATTTATGGTCATTCTCTGCTTCCACAGTGACGGAGAGTAGAACTATCTCCTCCTCTTCTTCCATCCCTCTCCCTCTAATAGATTTGTCTCCATTGGGAGTTTGACTCTGATGTCTGGTTTCATCTTCTCTGCTCAGACCGTTGGAGCTGATGGACTTAATTCCTCCAGCACCTAACCTCTGACCTCTGCAGCCGCCCCGCTCAATCACCACCAGCCCGTGGAGGGGCAGAGGGGGTGGAGGTTATAAAAGCATTTATCTGTCAGTCAGGGTTCGGGGCGGCAGACACCGACTGTCATGCTGCTCTATCATCTGAAATAAGACTTGAATGATTCCCCTTGAAACAGCACTGATAGCAGATGGAGAGAACGTCAGACGTCAGGCAGGATGAGTGCAAAATAAAGGGCAATGACACCCACTTCATCACTAGAAAGATTACTAATAGAAACCAAGGCTGTAAACTAGATTTCAGAAGTCAATCTTGTAAGTAACCCCATTTGGATGAAATTGGTTATTAAGCTTTAGATCTTTCTCCTCACTCGTATCATTAAAACATGTAGCTTTGACACGGCTATTGGATCTTTTCTTTTTTTTTCTTCGCCTATAATTTTTATCTCCATTTTTGTTATTTGTTTTTCAAACTTGGGGCCGATTTCACAATTATCGATTTAGATTTTCTTGCAAAAGGCATGAACTTTTCAACATGATTGTAACAATTTTTGTGGCACTTGCAGGTCAGTAGATGTTTTAATGAAATAGAATTCAACAGAGAGAGTGGATGGTCTGTGACTATTTAAGTCAGGACAGACTTCATTTAAAAGTGAAATAAAAATATTGACATGGTGCACAGTGTTTAGAAATGTGGAAAGTCTTTGACACAAATATCCTTGCACCTAACGTCATGCAAATGTGTTCAAGACACCTGGAGCCTCATGTATAAACGTTGCGTACGTACAAAAAGGTTGCATACGCTGGTTGTATGCAAGTCTTGTCCTGCTCTGTAACGTGGCGAATTCTAACTGAAAAATGCCAAAACTCACCAAATATTACAAAATAAAGTTTCGACTCCAGTTACTGTCATACGTCTATGACGTTGTCTATGAAAAAAACATAATTATATCCGCTGATACACCATAAAGGTTTGGTCATTCATGTGGATAACATTTCACATCAAAAGACCAAAACCCAAACGGGAAATGCTGTTTAATATTTAGGCTACTTAATAACTTCTGTTCAACATGACTGTGTCAAATGTATGAAAAATCCACTTGGAAAATACTTTGAGCCACCCTCTGTATATAGCTACATTGTGCGCACCCCAGCTTATTACAGATGGAAATATCTTACTCACTGTGCTTACTCACAGATCGACAAGGGACATTGCAATTGTCTCACAGACGCACGGATCCATCTCCCCAGGAAGAAACGCAGTCTCCGGTGGGCAAACTTGTGTGATGCATAATTGATCCCGTGGATGATGTGTTAGTAAGTGAACAAGGTGTAGAAAATGAACCCGACCTAGGCCACCAAACACTGGGCCGAATGCAGCAGCTTTACAGCACCGTTTGGATGTCATAAACACAAGGTGAGAAAGTGGCAGGAGACTTGGCATTTGCGTTTTAACCAGTTCTTTAAATGATTCGCTTATTATTTAGAACATTGTTAATTTGTCTTAATCCTGCACATATTTCTGTTATTGTATTTATTTCATTCATGCGCAGCAGATCCATGGTGGTCACCTTGTCACTGTGGACACACTGGCTCCCCCCTCTCCTCCTGGTTTGGGTTGGTTTGGGTCTCCTTCGCGCTGGACTCATCAGTGGTTTCAAACTTCTTATTGTGCGTAATTTGGACTGACATGCACAGTGTTTTTGTAACTGGTGTGGTGCCGCCACTTTTTCTCCTTTTCTATTGATTTCCACTTCGATATCAGACCTTTTTATTTCTGCGATGGTTCCCGGTGCATACACCAACCTACAACAGAAAATCTGCACACTCTGCAAATTTTTGTAGTATCTGATGGACTTATAGGTTTAATGTCTGTATAAAGCTCAAACATGCTGAGTCACAATAAGAACGTTCATCATGGGCACTGTGGCAGTACAGGGAGTAATGATTAACCTCTTAGTGGCATGATCTTGCTGAGATGTTCAAAAGGTGGTCTAGGATTGGATGCTGAGGGGTTAACGAACTAAATGTATGTCCAGGGAGCCCACCGAGGAGGACACTAACCTATGCTATGTCAACTTAAATGTACCATGTTATCTAACATGTTACCTAAACATACCCAATATAAGCTATGAGTTTTTAGAGCCAGATAGAGAGTACATTTTGGCCGTGTAACTACTCTCCAAGCTCTCTGCAGGAGTTTGTAAATGGATGCTGAAATATTTGATGTAATAAATCTTTTATAATCAAGAACAGTCTCCAGCGAATTTCTCTTCCACACAGCGGCAACGCAGCACTGCAACTAAGATACTACATTTTCTCCAAACACAACATTTTGTCCTTGTTTCCACCTCTATGTTCAACTCAGTTTTTTTTGTTTTTTTTGCTTGTTTTGCAGCAGGATTAGCCTTGTGATTGGACAAAGATGATGTCAGTGGAATATTTATAGTTGTTTGCATAGGAATTTATGGGAGGAGGCAAGGTGTGGTCAGTGGCGTGGTCAGTGGCCCGTTCACGTTCACTCAATTTCATGTTGATTTGTGTGTGTGTGTGTGTGTGTGTGTGTGTGTGTGTGTGTGTGTGTGTGTGTGTGTGTGTGTGTGTGTGTGTGTGTGTGTGTGTGTGTGTGTGTGTGTGTGTGTGTGGAACTTGGCATACGCCCAGTTTTTAAAATCTGATCATTTCTATTCATACGTACTTTTCCAGTTTTCTGCGTATGCCATCTTTTAGTATGAAAGCTGCATAGTACATGAGGCCCCTGGAGTCACAATGGTCCTTAAACTGCAGCAGTTGTACATTTAGGTTTAACTATTTACCACTGAGTTTATGGGATTGCCATGAATCGAGACACTAATAACAACAACCATCTACGTTACCGTTTAACTGAAAATGAACTTTCTGTGCATGTTGAAATAGTTTATATCCACATCGTTCCACTTCCGGGATTGCTCTCGTTCTGCCGGAAATTCCGCCGGATGTCACTTTTTCCGGATGTCTGTTTTCAGATATCTGTTACCTTCCGCTTTCTTTGTGTTGGCGTTCTAAACTCCGGTGGATTTCTGAGGACTATGGTTAACTGCTCCTCAGATCTCTGCAGGGTAAATCCAGACAGCTAGCTAGACTGTCTGTCCAATCTGAGTTTTCTGTTGCACGACTAAAACAACCTTTGGACGTAGACACATGTTCCACCAAAACAAGTTCCTTCCAGAGGCTATTTTGCAGAGGCACCATGGGTCCACTCGGCGCTTAGCACCGCCCAAGACGATTGTGATTGGTTTAAAGAAATGCCAATAAAAGAGCAAGTTTTTCTCCCATCCCAGAATGCTGTGTGGACTAGCCAAAGTGGAGGAAGGTCTGGCAAAGCGAGACTAATGATGAAATAACTTGACGTTTAATGATGTACACATTGTGCAAAAATATTTTAATTAATTGAATTCAATCAATATATCTCCCAGCGTTACTTATCTGACATTTTTGGTTTTTAAATGTGCTCTTTCAATTGTGTTGACTTCGACACATCAAACCTTTAGCCACAAAACAACTTTTAATCAAAGTTCACAAGTCGTTTATTTCAGCCAGCGTAGCCGCAGTGACTGGAAAAAAAAGAAACAAAGGCACAATTTGAACCATACTGAGAACTGAGATGCCAACTTATATTACGATATGTAATGTAAATTAATGAACAGATTTATGGAATGGTGGCTATACTCTTCAGAGTAAAGAGGCCAGATGAAAGTTTGACAGGCGGCTGAAAGGAGGAGGAGGAGGAGGAGGAGGAGGAAAGAGATGGAGAATTGACAGAGAAAGTGTTGCACAAGTAATAATCGGTGAAGGTCAGCCTGAGGCCGAGACGCTGACAGCGCTTTTTTAAATAATGAAAGAAATGAAAAATTTTAAATTAACAATTTCATTATCCTATCGTCAGCACCCTTATTGATGTGCGCAGGACAGGCGGCCTGTTTGCTCTTCATTTCATTACACAGGAGGAAAGAAATGAAAGCAGATAAAGTGAGCCGGTCACCGATTGAATATCGAAAATATGACAGCGGCCACCGCTCTATTCAGTGACAGGCGGCATTCTCGCTGGAAGATTGTGGTCTGAACTCGAGGTCGGGAGGAGGACGGGTTTTTTTTCTCTCCAAATGCTTTCAGAGAGAAAGTGAAGTGGGACATTTTGATTGAGAAACAATCACAAACCCTACATTTTAAACATATTGAAGTCTACACCAATATGTTTTAGATATTACATCTGCTGGTCAAACATTTATAAAACTTGCGCTGTATCATGTTTAATTCATAAACGGAACAGAAATTCAAAAACCTTAGACATTGCGTTGCACACTAATATTCCACTATTATGCAGTATGACGATATTCTGAATTTCATACAGGTCATGTAAAGAGAATATTCCATTTTGGATATTCCGAATAAGGTATTTTTCTGAAATATAGCATTTTCTGATTAAGCCATCTTAGGGTTGGGGAAAATATTTTGTCAGTAAAGGTCCTCATAAGTCTGTACTCTAGTCAGAGTTACTGTTAGGAAGGCAAAGCCAGTGAGTGACCTTGTTGCATTAGGCAAAAGATGATTGGACATTACTCTTTATTACGCTTTAAGCTTGTATTGGGTTAAGACTGCATCAATCTCTAAGCTCCAGTGTGCTGTTTTGTGTGTGTGAAGTTCTCGAAGTGTGCGTTTTTAATGATGTAGGTACATTTTCAGTTAAGGGTTGGTATTTTGTACTTTTTATAGGATTATATTAGTTAAATAAGGACAGCATGTGCTTTTAAAGCAGTAGTAGGCCAGCTCGTAACGTGTTATTTGTCCTCATGCTGCTACTATATTCTGTTATGAAAACTGCGGATGTTTTATGACACAGCTCTAGCTGCCTGCCATTCAGTCCCTCACGTCCACCTCACCCAGATTATGTCACCTGTCAACAATAAACAGCCTCCAAAGCATTAACACCTTCCTCCGTCGCCTCGAAGCTCGGTCGGCGAGGCGGAGACGCTATCGTGCTTATAGCCTCACAGACATATGTCACCCATAGGTGTCGTGTGTGTGTGTGTGTGTGTGTGTGTGTGTGTGTGTGTGTGTGTGTGTGTGTGTGTGTGTGTGTGTGTGGGGCACGCCACACAGAAGGTAGATGCAGCTAGGTGTTGTAGTTAACATTTGGATGGGAGCAGATTTATTTGTTGGCTTTGGACAGAACTCCCTTAATGAAGATTTGGGAAATACTGGCACAAGACAACAAGATATTTTTCTTAGACATCTTGTCATTACTATGACATCGCTACAAACTACCTTGTATCATGTCATCCTCTCATTTCCAGTCGTCATATCATGAAAGTTTATTGAATTCAAGTTTAAAATTATCAAAGAAAGACAGCTTAACCACTCAGTTTGACTCAGTTTGTCATTTATCAGCGGCTTTGCATCTTATCTGCTTAGACTGCAGTTTGTAAACACACACACACACACACACACACACACACACACACACACACACACACACACACACACACACACACACACACACACAGCCAGTAACCTTGTACAAAGATTTAATTTTTTGCAAGCTCAGTAGCCAATTGTGTCAGAGCTAATTGAAGGTGTGAAATATGCTAATGAGTTGGTGTGGAGGCTGACAGATATTCAATGTTCATTTCATCATGCAAATGTAGAACAGCTGAATATTTTCCTGCTGTGTTTATGAATCAGCCAATCAATAAGTAATTTGACTCCATGCTGCGTGTGCGATTGACAGCTCTGTAAACCGATGACTTTGGCTTTAACACAAACTGGCCTACCTGCAGTACAGGTAAAGAGGGACTGAATCGTGATTGGATCCTGTTGTTTTGACAGATTGATAGACAGGCCTACCTGCCCACCACCTGTGCACTTATAGGTGCAGTAGGTAAGACTTATAAAACTAACTTTCTGTCATATTTGCTGAAACTGACCCTATGTTCCAGTAGAACTACATGAAGCAGGTCATTAAAAAAAAGATCTGGCTCCTCTGGCACCACCTACAGCTCCATGGTTTGGCACAAACAGGCTTCCGTATTTGCCTTCTTAATAGTCTTGACACATGCTGCCTCCATAATTCCACACGTTGGCATGTTCAGATCCTATCCTAAAAGTTCTGTTAACATTGAGACAAAACCGAAAACTGTGAGATCTTTTCTGCTTCTTTAATGACAGTTGGCAAACAACAAAGTTTCTGGGAGTCCTTCTTTCGTGCCACCATAAGGACTGTGCTTGACACAGAACATCTTGTATTAAAGAGAAGCCTGTAACTCTGTCCAGCTTTCTCTCTCTCTGCTGTTTTAT
>CM042320.1:5468182-5470682 GCA_023566125.1 Zingel zingel | reverse complement strand
TTTGCTATGACACAAGGACAAGTATCAAATCTCTCTTGATTGTTTGGGAGATTCTTCTTTACATCACCATGTTTAACTTGTTTTCCATCATCAGACAAGATGAGTTTAGGATGTGCTGTATCAGGATTGAGTGTCACATCCACTGCAGACTGCTGGACCCTCTTCAGCTCGGCATCAAACAGCTTCTTCATCTGTTTACTGAGCGTCTTCGCCAGTGGATTCACAGCTCTCGCCACAGTCCCCTCATATGAAGGTGGACGGACGCTGACTTGTGTCCAGTCCTTGGTGGTGGAGCAGCGTTCAGGGACGTGAAGCTCTGGAGGACGTGGAGGTGGTCTTCAGACTGCGAGAGCTGCTCCACCTCAGTGCTTCTCTTCTTCAGCTCAGAGATTTCCTGTTCCAGCTCTTTGATGAAGCCTTCAGCTTGTTTCTCCATCTTTCTCTGCTTCTCTTTGATTGTGTCGATGAGCTCGGCCTGGCTTCTCTCAACAGACTCCTTCAGAGCAGTGAAGACCTGAACACCTTCTGCTATCTCTCTGTTTGCATCTTCCTCACTGAGCTCCACTGAGTGTTTGATCTCCTGAATCTTCAGTCCTCTCTCTGGATCATCTGCTGAATTTCAGCCTCTGTCTTTCCCAGCTTGGCCTTCTTTCCTTCATATTCTTCTTTCAGAGGAACAACATCATGTGTCTTGTGGTCTAAAATAGAGCAGAGCACCGCAGACACACATCTGGTCGGTCTTACAGAACAGCTCCAGCAGTTTATCGTGCTTCGTACACATCCTGCCTTCCAGGTTCTCCACAGGGTCGATCAGCTGATGTCTTTTCAGACGTGAAAATGTTTGATGAGCTCCAGGTGAGTCTCACAGTAGGAGACCAGACACACCAGGCAGGACTTCAGGGCCTTCAGTTTGGTTCCAGTGCAGACATCACAGGGAACTGCTCCTGGTTTGGACATGTGTTTGCTCTGAGCTGCTGCTGCTGGCTTTCTGTTGAGCTGATCTGTCTGAACTGAGCAGCCATCTCAGAGATGAAAGTATTGACCTGCATCTCGGGTCTGGTGTTGAAAACCTTATTACAGTTGGGACACTGAAACAGGAAATTAATATTCCAGTGTTGAGTGATGCAGGCTTTACAGAAGTTGTGTCCACATGGTGTGCTGACTGGATCAGTGAACACATCCAGACAGATGGAGCACAGAAACTGATCTTCAGTCAGCAGACAGCTGGCAGCAGACATATCTACACTCTGAGGACAAAAAGTGTTAAAAAAAAAAGTAATGTAATTACATGTTTTGATAAAATCAAACTGAGTGGTGGAATATAAGGAGAGTCATCCTGAATTCTGTTATATGATATTTGCTGAGAATGAAAAAGAGCTCACATGTGCAGTTCAGTGGTCATATTTCTATGATATCACCAACCTCAGAAAATAAGTGATAACATGGAGATCTTCATTACAAAAAAAATACTTTGATTGCTTGCAGAAAAAACACAATTTCTGAAAAATTTACTTGAAAAATATTATATTCTTGAGCCTAAATATACAGTAATTAATACATTAGCAAACACTAATATGGAAGCTCTTAGAGAGGCAAGTGATGAATGATGATGAATGATCCATTTTCAAAGTCTGCTTTGAATTTTCTCTTCTGTGCTTATGACAGGTGACAAAGGTTTTACCAGGAAACTTATGTTGTGATGTGTATAGTCACAGCGTGTACAAATAACAAGGTCACATGACACACAGCCATCTTCTAACCGTATACATACTGGGAACTATATTCTCAGAAGACAAAGCACTGGCTACTTGGGCGGAGTGATTTGCTCGCAGCACCAGAGAAGCCCCGTGGTGAGGATCAGACAGTAACAACGGTGCTTTTCAGGTGTTGCGCTAATCACTCCGCCCAAGTAGCATTGCTTCACCTTCTGAGAATATAGTTCCCAGTATGTATACCTCCAGGATCTGTGCTAAACTAAGCTAGCGGTGGGTGAGTCAGACAGTTACGACACGCACGGAGATGAGAAGGGTATGTATGGACTTGTCTAACTCTGGGGGTTACGGTGAATAAGCTAAAGTCCTAATAAGTTGGCGTGTTTCCTTTTAAGTCATGAGAGGAAATGGTTCAGATCAGACTTACCAAATGGATCACTAGAGTATAAAAATTCTCAATCACACACATTTATGGAAAGTGAAGAGATGTAATAAGATGTAACAAAAGAACAAAACATGAGCGAGAGGGGAAAGTAACTAAGAAGGTTGGAAGAGAGAACAATATGAGTGATGTCAGACATTTATTAATGTCTTTAACCTGATAAATAAGGTGTTGAAGGTCTGCATAGTATTTGAATACAGGATAACAACATTTCCCCAGAGGTTATTTGGACTAGACATTAATTGCTTTGTCCCGGTAACCACAATGACCTGTACCAACATGTGAAAAACATGTGGAGAAACCAGTTTTGACTGGTCTGGAGTGTAGGGTGTTGTTCCAGACTAAA
>CM042320.1:5324206-5467982 GCA_023566125.1 Zingel zingel | reverse complement strand
ATTCACAGCTCTCGCCACAGTCCCCTCATATGAAGGTGGACGGACGCTGACTTGTGTCCAGTCCTTGTGGGTGGAGCAGCGTTCAGGGACGTGAAGCTCTGGAGGACGTGGAGGTGGTCTTCAGACTGCGAGAGCTGCTCCACCTCAGTGCTTCTCTTCTTCAGCTCAGAGATTTCCTGTTCAGCTCTTTGATGAAGCCTTCAGCTTGTTTCTCCATCTTTTCTGCTTCTCTTTGATTGTGTCGATGAGCTCGGCCTGGCTTCTCTCAACAGACTCCTTCAGAGCAGTGAAGACCTGAACACCTTCTGCTATCTCTCTGTTTGCATCTTCCTCACTGAGCTCCACTGAGTGTTTGATCTCCTGAATCTTCAGTCCTCTCTTCTGGATCATCTGCTGAATTTCAGCCTCTGTCTTTCCAGCTTGGCCTTTCTTTCCTTCATATTCTTCTTTCAGAGGAACAACATCATGTGTCTTGTGGTCTAAAATAGAGCAGAGCACGCAGACACACATCTGGTCGGTCTTACAGAACAGCTCCAGCAGTTTATCGTGCTTCGTACACATCCTGCCTTCCAGGTTCTCCACAGGGTCGATCAGCTGATGTCTTTTCAGACGTGAAAATGTTTGATGAGGCTCCAGGTGAGTCTCACAGTAGGAGACCAGACACACCAGGCAGGACTTCAGGGCCTTCAGTTTGGTTCCAGTGCAGACATCACAGGGAACTGCTCCTGGTTTGGACATGTGTTGCTCTGAGCTGCTGCTGCTGGCTTTCTGTTGAGCTGACTGTCTGAACTGAGCAGCCATCTCAGAGATTGAAAGTATTGACCTGCATCTCGGGTCTGGTGTTGAAAACCTTATTACAGTTGGGACACTGAAACAGGAAATTAATATTCCAGTGTTGAGTGATGCAGGCTTTACAGAAGTTGTGTCCACATGGTGTGCTGACTGGATCAGTGAACACATCCAGACAGATGGAGCACAGAAACTGATCTTCAGTCAGCAGACAGCTGGCAGCAGACATATCTACACTCTGAGGGACAAAAAGTGTTAAAAAAAAAGGTAATGTAATTACATGTTTGATAAAATCAAAACTGAGTGGTGGAATATAAGGAGAGTCATCCTGAATTCTGTTATATGAATTTGCTGAGAATGAAAAAGAGCTCACATGTGCAGTTCAGTGGTCATATTTCTATGATATCACCAACCTCAGAAAATAAGTGATAACATGGAGATCTTCATTACAAAAAAATACTTTGATTGCTTGCAGAAAAAAACACAATTTCTGAAAAATTTACTTGAAAAATATTATATTCTTGAGCCTAAATATACAGTAATTAATACATTAGCAAACACTAATATGGAAGCTCTTAGAGAGGCAAGTGATGAATGATGATGAATGATCCATTTTCAAAGTCTGCTTTGAATTTTCTCTTCTGTGCTTATGACAGGTGACAAAGGTTTTACCAGGAAACTTATGTTGTGATGTGTATAGTCACAGCGTGTACAAATAACAAGGTCACATGACACACAGCCATCTTCTAACCATATACATACTGGGAACTATATTCTCAGAAGACAAAGCACTGCTACTTGGGCGGAGTGATTTGCTCGCAGCACCAGAGAAGCCCGTGGTGAGGATCAGACAGTAACAACGGTGCTTTTCAGGTGTTGCGCTAATCACTCCGCCCAAGTAGCATTGCTTCACCTTCTGAGAATATAGTTCCCAGTATGTATACCTCCAGGATCTGTGCTAAACTAAGCTAGCGGTGGGTGAGTCAGACAGTTACGACACGCACGGAGATGAGAAGGGTATGTATGGACTTGTCTAACTCTGGGGGTTACGGTGAATAAGCTACAGTCCTAATAAGTTGGCGTGTTCCTTTTAAGTCATGAGAGGAAATGGTTCAGATCAGACTTACAAAATGGATCACTAGAGTATAAAAATTCTCAATCACACACATTTATGGAAAGTGAAGAGATGTAATAAGATTGTAACAAAAGAACAAAACATGAGCGAGAGGGAAAGTAACTAAGAAGGTTGGAAGAGAGAACAATATGAGTGATGTCAGACATTTATGTAATGTCTTTAACCTGATAAATAAGGTGTTGAAGGTCCTGCATAGTATTTGAATACAGGATAACAACATTTCCCCAGAGGTTATTTGGACTGACATTAATTGCTTGTCCCGGTAACCACAATGACCTGTACCAACATGTGAAAACATGTGGAGAAACCAGTTTTGACTGGTCTGGAGTGTAGGGTGTTGTTCCAGACTAAATATTCTGAAGGGGCAGAGCAAAGCAAACATCTCCTTCTCTGTCCAAAGACTTTTAGTGTCAGAGAGTCAGCGTAGAGAGAGAGAGAGAGAGAGAGAGAGAGAGAGAGAGAGAGAGAGAGAGAGAGAGAGAGAGAGAGAGAGAGAGAGAGAGAGAGAGAGAGAGAGAGAGAGAGAGAGAGAGAGAGAGAGAGAGAGAGAGAGAGAGAGAGAGAGGAGAGAGAGAGAGAGACTGGACTGCAGGAAATTATTTTTATATATATAAAGACCTCTGTTAAACATTTGTCCTGAGTGGACCTTCCTGTCCGAGTAGAGCCGAGGTTTTGAGTTCATACATGAAACGGGCCTGTAAATTATCTTAAGCTAATGCTAGCTGTCCCTTTATTGTGGTCTAACCTTAAGTAGCCAGAGTTAAGTCACTGTGGTTTGGTTTTTACCTCTGTATTGTATTTCTGGCTGAATGTACATATTATCTAAAATGACACAGTTCTATTGTATACTATTCTTTAAATGGTCAAACAGATGTAAAACAGTCAGATTCTGGTTTGAACTAAACTTTGACCACATATTTAGTGAGTGTATTTTGTCTCTGTAGGGCAGTGTACTCACCAGTGTTTGGCAGAGATTCAGCTGTTGTTGAGAAAAAGCTGCTGATCAGTTGAATGTTTCTTTAGAGAGAAACAGAGAGACTTGTCTCAACTGCTCTGCTGTCGCTCAGACAATTTTTCGCTTTCAGTTCAGGAAATGTGAGGTTGCAGCTCTCCTCCTTCAGTGTTGCTCCACCTCTCAGTGGCCCGTCGCCAAGAGGGAGGAATTATTCAGATCATTTACTGAAGTTAAAGGTGCAGTAGGTAAGACTTATAAAACTAACTTTCTGTCATATTTGCTGAAAGTAACCCTAAGCAGGTAATTATAAAAAAAATAAAAATAATTTTTTTTTAAAAAAATATCTGGCTCCTCTGGCACCACCTACAGCCTGTAGTGTGATTCGCAAAAATCCGCCGCTCCCTGTTCAGATGCACCAATCAGGGCCAGGGGGGGTGTCTAACTGCATGTCAATCACTGCTCATGCACACGCATTCATTCTCCCTTATGGGGGGAGGGGCTTAGGAGACCGTTTTGGCCTTTAACGGAAACGGGGTCCTGGATCGTCACAATCCTACCTACAGCATCTTTTAAAGTACTTTAACGGAAACGGGGGAGGGACTGAGATGTTGTCAATGTTCACACTTTTTTGCTAAGTCCTGGATCTTCACAATCCTACCTACAGCACCTTTTAAAGTACTAATAACACATTGTGAAAATACTCTACAAGTACAAGTCCTGCATTTAGAACCTTACTGAAGTATTGTCAGCAAAATGTACTAACAATGAAAGTAAATTGTAAAACATTCCCTGTCAGTGTTTTTGTATTATCTGTTTCTGGGGTTTATCGGTCAGTTTAATCTCCAGCAATGCATCATATTCTATGAGATCATCATATGTTCGTAGCGTCGCTGTCCTGTGGGAACCACGTATCTCTCAAAACTTTTCATGGTGTCAGAAAAACAGCCTTGTTTTCAACGTTGTGACCAGGCATTTTCCAGCTGATCCAAGAAGCTTATTAAAGACTTTATTTAGCTTAAGAAATAGGAGAATTTTCTCAACGCAAAGGAACACTTCATCCTTCAGTTTATCACAAACATTCAACATCAACTGTTACGGCTGCCGTCAACACCCTTGTGTGTGTGTGTGTGTTATAATGGAGTATGATATGAGATGCAAAGCAGGCTGTGCCATCTCATGCTGCTGATTGGATGGATCAGGACAATCCCGCCCAGTTCCTGGAGGAGGGAGCTGCTGATTAGTGCGGCAGGCTGGCACCACTGACTGGCCAATCGAGAGGAGTCAATCAAGTCTGCCTCCAGCTTAAAGAGTCTAATTGTTTGCAGCTGAGGGCAGCTGCTAGACCAGACTTTGTTGAGAAATTGGTTGAGAGCGTGAGGACGTGGCCCTAGGAGAAAGATCTAAAAGCTGATCTCCTTCCTGCATTTAGTCGATTTGTGTTGTATTAGTCACACTAGGTTCAGGGGTGCTGAGAGTTTTGTGTTTAACCAAGTATTTAAGTTAGAGAGGTGTTTTGTTTAATATTTTGTTTTCATTTAGATTTAGAAATGGTCTTCCTTTTGAAGATCTCCTTTTGTTATATTCTGTTTGTTTTCTGCAGCACCCATCGGCCCACTTATACTTTTTTTTTTTTTTTTTTTTTTTGAGCGTTTGTCATCATTTGCCTGATTCCAAAATAAATTTCCTTTCTAATACCAAATTGTTATGTCCTGAGCCCCCTAGCTACGGGGCGTAACACAACACCTCTGGAGATGCGTTGTGAAAGTACAGTATTAACAACAAAATGTACATAACTGATTTGGGATCAATAAAGTCTTTTCTAATCTTGTAGCGTATCGAAAGTTAAAAATACTCATAATGCAGACAGACTACTATCAGTGTTGTATTATTGGACAATTATGTATTAATGTGGAAGCTGTACTTAAATGTTGTTGTTGGTCGTGGAGCTAATTTGAACCACTTCAGACTTGGAAAATACATTTTTTTTAAACTTTTTTTACCCGATGTTTTGTTATTTTGATTCTTTTGACGCTTTAAAAAAAAGAGAAAAATTTGCTTATTTCAATGCTTTTTTTATTTTATTTATGGTCAATAAACTTAATTGATGACATTATACCTAATTTTTGAGTTAGAAAAAGCAAAAATTATAAATTATTTTAACTAATCGTTCAGATCAGAGGATGTGACTGGTTATTTTTATTCTCTACATAAATTATTTATGTAAAACATCAGAATTTCTAAAATTTGTCTTATTTGCAGATGACACAAATACTGGTACATTTGTACTGGTGAGGATTTGCAGCAGCTTCTGGAGTTAATCACATCTGAAATGAGCAAATTAAAAAGATGGTTTGACAGTAATAAATTATCCTTAAATTTGAGTAAAATCAATATGTTGTTTGGAAATTGTAAGTCAAATAATCAAGTGCATGTTAAGATAGTGTGACTATTGAAAGAATGTATGCAAATTGATTTCTCGGTGTGATTATAGATCACAAGCTCTGCTGGAAATCTCATATAAAACACATTCAATCTAAAGTGTCCCGAAGCATCTCAGTCCTGAGTAAGGCAAAGCATGTAAAGGATCACAAATCACTGCCTATTCTATATTGTTCACTGGTTTTACCTTATTTAAATTACTGTGTGGAGGTCTGGGGAACATCTATAAAAGCACACTGCAACCACTGATCACGCTACAAAATGGAGCCATATGAACAGTTCATAAAGCAGGATATTATGATCACACCAACTTACTGTTTTTACATTCCAGAGCTTTAAAGCTCATTGATCTATTTGAATTTCAAGTTGCACAAATTATCCATCCATCCATCCATCCATCCATCTTCGTCCGCTTATCCGGTATCGGGCAGCAACTCCAGCAGGGAACCCCAAACTTCCCTTTCCCGAGCCACATTAACCAGCTCCAAGTGGGGGATCCCGAGGCGTTCCCAGGCCAGGTTGGAGATATAATCCCTCCACCTAGTCCTGGGTCTTCCCCGAGGCCTGCTCCCAGCTGGACATGCCTGGAACACCTCCCTAGGGAGGCGCCCAGGGGGCATCCTTAAAGATATTCAGAAGTTCTTTTTTGATAGAGAGGGGCGTTATAATTTAATGGATAAGTTTAAATTCAAGGTTCGAGTGGAATGGAATGGTCTGTGCACAGAACTCAAGCAATGTCCAAACATTATCCAGTTCAAAAAAAGCTACAAAGCAAAAATATAGGAAAGAAGGTTAAGCTTTAATAATTGCAATATGTGTTCTTTGACGTATGTGTATGATTGTGTGTGTGTGTGTGTGTGTGTGTGTGTGTGTGTGTGTGTGTGTGTGTGTATATGTATATGTGTATATGTGTATGTATGTATGTATGTATGTATATATGTATGTGTGTGTATATATATATATAAAAAGAGTTCCATGAGTTATGGAAAAGTGGTAGGATTAAATAAGTGTATACTTCTTCCTACTCCTTTTCAGACATGTCTAAGTTGGCTAATGTTATTTATTGTTTATTGAATGTTTTGCTTATTTAACTTAGTATATTTCTTTGATACTTTGGTTTATTTTTGATATGTCTGAAATAAATTTATTCATTCTGGTTAATGTCAACATTTAGTCTGGATACTGTTTTGAAACCATGTTAACATTTCTTTTCAAATGCTATAAAATTGAATAAAACACCCAAAATTCAGTGGAACTAATCATTAATTTTACCTGCGAAGATTTACATCCGTGCATCAAAGTTATTTTTGGGCAATTTGGTTGAACAAAACCCATATTTCTTATATGAAAAAAACGTTTAAAAAACAGGTCAAATTTGACCCGAGGACAGTTAAGAAGTAGGAGAATTTTGTCAACACAAAGGAACATGTCATCCTTCAGATAACTACAGCTGTCAGACAAATGTAGTGGAGTAAAAAGTACAAAATGTACCTCTGAGATGTAGTGGATGAAATTAAACCTAAGAAAAATCTAATAAGTGGTCCACTTACTAGATTTTTTTTTTTTTTTTTTTTGAGGAGAGAATATTTGTCACACAGTGAAACTGACTCTTCTTTGAGGAATCCATGAGAAAAACGTTGCATGTGATTCAGAGCTTTACAGACAGGAGGAAATGATTCCATCCAATCAGAATTTAATTAAGACTAATTTAATTATGCCACTTTGTTTTTTTCATCGTGAATGCGCCGAGAGATGATTGTTAGTAGGTATGATGCAGCTGGTGTTCCTCCAGAAATGAGGTCCCTGCGTGCCCACTGGTGATGCAAATCTCGTCCCATAAATCATCGATGTGAGGGACTTCGAGGTAATTCAGTTTACAGATAAAAATACCCTCACTGACTTTCGGCTTGTCTGAAAACACTTCAGTAAGTTTGGAAACCTAACAGCCAGCGGCTCGGCGTCGGTCAAACAAACGCAGGACTTTCACTCAGAAGGCCACTGTTGGTGTCCTGTGTGAAACCAAAAGTCAATGTTGACTTATAACGGGGGTTTTTTTAACCCAAACTACAATCTTTTACAGTGAAACCACTTTTGGTAACACTTTACTTGAAGGTATCTACATAAGAGTGACATGACACTGTCATGAACACATGACACAGTCAGGACAAATGAACTCTATCTCTAACCCTAACCTTAACCCTAACTCTAACCCTAACCCTAACCCTAACTCTAACCCTAACTCTAACTCTAACCCTATGGGCCCTGACACACCAACCCGATTATCGGCCGTTGGACCGTCTGGCGAGGTTGGTGACTAGAGTTTGTTCAGTGGGTTCCGTGCCGTCGTCCGTTGGAGGAGCCGTTGGCCTTCATTTTGGCCGACCCAACATGCTCAGTCGGAGACAGGGCTGTCGGGACTCACCCGGAAATGGCGAGCGGATGAGCCTCTCAAAATCTGACGAAAATCTTTTAAACTGACCTTTGTCGATCTGAAATGAAGACAGATTCAGCAACTGCACGGCCTATTTCTCGCTTAAAATGTTTTCAGAAACACGTTTCGGTGAACTATTTTAGTACAATATGAGATCGTATTCTGAACAAGCCGCCATGGCAGTCTGGCTTTGAATTTCCGGAGAAAAAAGACCCACGTGACACGATCGTCCTATCAGCTGCCGGTTTTCATTTTCTCTGAAACAATACAGAGAAGCGCTGCCTGCTGCTATGGAGACGTATTACGTTTCGCGTACGCACAGAGCGTACGCTCAAGTCGGCGTCGCCTCAGTGTGTTTTGAGGCATTGTTTTGGACCTCGGGGACCCGACTGATCAGTCCGACTGCCTTTTCTGCCGACGGTCGGCCGTCTGGTTGGTGTGTAACAGCTATAACCCTAACCCTAACTTGTCATGCCAACAACCGAATGACACTTACTAAAAGAAGTGTTATGTCATAAACGTTTATGACTTGTTTATAATGTTTATGACATGTTCATGACAGTGTCATGTCACTCTTATGTAAATACCTTCAAGTAAAGTGTAACACCCACTTTCTTTCAGTGTTGTCAAGTTGACTTTCAGCAGACGGTAGAAGAATCTGTTGGGAGGCAGAAGAAGTGAATGTGAGCGGGGCGATGGAGGCCACAGCTTTTCTTTCCTGCGGAGAAACATATCGCCTCATCGCTGCTAATGTCTTGTCACAGTTAATGTTCGCCGCAGTCTGCTGTCATTTAGCGGCGGGGTGGAGGTTATTGTCGGAGCCTTCCCACAATGCACTGGTCCAGAAATAGCCCCCCAAACAATTGAATCAAAATGAAGCTTTATTCTTCCCGCCGCTGCTGCTGCTGCCCTCCGTGCCATCGTCCTCCATCGCTTTCCTGTTTTGAATCGGTTAACCTTTCTGTTCGGGGCGGCGCGGCGGGGTCCTGCTCTGCAGATTAGCCGCAGACGCATTTATCAAGGGATGACAAATGAGCTGTCCTTCCAGATGCCTGATTACTTGACCTTTATTCCACAGGAGCTGGGAGGTGAGGGAGGGGGGTCCTGATGGAGCTAAGTGGTGCCAGTCTCGTATTCAGCAGCCCGGTGTGAGGGGGAAACGTCTGGATGCAACGCCTCGACGCCGACGTGAACACGAATTAAGAAATAAGTTATTAAGATTGGCCGCCGCTGAGGCGAGGTAATTGAAATTCTCACTTTCCCAAGAAACAGGCAGCGACCCGGCACGTCAGTTTCTATTTGAGGGAAAGAGGCTGATGAGTATCCCACATTAAAGCCCGGGGAGGAAAATTGTTCTTTTAGTGGCCTCTGATTCGAGATCATTACATGAGTGGGACTGCATCGGCCCCTGAATGTGGCATTTCTTTCTATTTTTCTTCTGCCAGCTCATTTCTGGTTTTATTAGGCAGCCGATTGTCATTTACTGCTCTGATTGTGTTTTTCCTCAGCTGTTCTTGTCTCTGCACACAGCAAAGAAGCCTGCTGGTTATCTGGGAACCACACCACCACAGATGGAGATTCATTAAAGTCTGCATCCACATGTACAGGCTGCTGTTAATGCTGTTTATCAGCACACATACTGAACCTGCAGAACATGAAGAAACATTGACTGCTGGATCCATCTTTATACACTTAACATACAAAGAAACCAGGCAGAGCTATGTAAGTAACAACTAAGGAAATTAAGGTTAATTGTCACATTTTAACAATATTTTGGCTTTTCTTTTAACATAAATACCCAGTCACACCAGCATTTTAAAAAAATGATATATGCAATTACTGTGATCAGTGGATTTGCTTGCAGGGTTGAAATATATCTGTGAATTTGAATTTTTACATGTCAAGTTCAAATGTTGTTAACTACGAATTCGTGCCGTTGATTGTTAGCAAACGGCCTTGACAGCGCTGACCTTTGAGGGAACAGAGAGCCAAATAAGCTTGTAGAACCAAATATTTCATAAGAACACAGGGCTAAAATTCACTGTCAACAAGCTAAGACATGAGCAACACATTCTCACTCCCATCGCGTAAAATACGGACGCTTGGTCAGGTGGCGTTGTTATTGACGCTAAAAGTCTCCTTTAGCGTCAGATCTAAACGCGCTTTAACTAAACACGCTTGGTCGGGACTATTGGTGTCACTTTTGACGCAGTTAGGTTAAAGAAAAGGTCGTGGGTGGCCTTACGTTTCCATGACACGCGGGACAAGAACGGGACGGTTGGGTTTAGGAAAAGAAGAATGGGACGGTTACGGTTGGGTTTAGGAAACGTGACACGCGGGACACAATCCCGGTCTTCTGGGTGAAAGTCCTGTGTTGTTTGACCCATCCACCACCCCAACCAACCTCCCTACGCGGAATTTAGGGCTTTCATACTACTCGCTACCGTAGTCACTCTTAGTGCTACGTCATCTTCAACAGCCGTGTAGCGTGCGTTTTACACACACGCTGAAGAGCGTTTTTTGCGTCGTTTCAGACGCTGACAGCCACTGCCCAAACATCCGTATTTTACGAGTTCGGAGTGAGAACGGGTTGACATGAGACGTAAAAGACAGGAAATGTTACCACCTAGAGGTCTGGTTATGGTTAGAGAAAGATGGTGGTTGGTTAAAAGAAACCAGTGAATGTAGGAGAGAACTGGGGGTCTGGAAAAATCATTAGTTTTCTGATTTTTTTTTTTTTTTTTTGACTCTACATGAGGCTACTACATGAATATCATTGTTTGTGGCAGGATTCATTTTTGTTGTATAGTTAATTGTTAGTTAAGTGTTTTTAACTTTTCTTTTCGCAAAATAATGGTTGTTGACATGCACAGTTGAGTTTTTCTATCTCAGGTGAGCATAGAGGCGTTTTAAAGAAGTTTTAAGTGCCACTGAATTAAGATAACCAAAGAGGACAAGCATTGATCATCCTGACCTGACAGAGAGAGAAACAAGTTAAATCCAGATGGGTCACTCATTTAGAAATCTATTCATGCTTATAAAAAAAAAACTGTCAGCTAAACCACTCTAAAGTATGTTATAAATGTGACTGCTGAAGAACCGACACTCGGCTTCTTAAATGAGCCGATGTCATTCACGTTCAGCATTACATATTTGTTGGTACACTCAAAGAATCAATTTTAGGAATTTAATATGTGAACTTGCCAGCTTTAAATGTTAAGAATAAAATGAAATTTGACAAATTGGGCAGAAAAATCTATTATACATTTTCTCTTCTATGACATCAAACATGTATTTAAATGTGTGCATTATAAGTTTCTACTCATTTGGTGAGGTCCGGTGAGTCCAGAGTCACTTTTCTCATCTTGCAATAAAAATTTCCAATTTGTCCATCGACTAACTTGAGCGGCCATCATCACTTTAAGCAGGAGTAGTATTTTTTTTTTTTTAATCCCGCGGGTTCAGGAGAGCGAGGTCAGGACTTCATCAGGGGCCTCCGGGGCCCTTGGAGCCCCTCTCTCGTCTCTGCAGCAGATGAGGGGATCAGCAGGGTGTGAAATGGCCGTGGTGATTGCTCCGAGGCCACGAGGCCTCCAGACCATTCACAGCCCTGTCAGTTCTCTAATGGAGCCGGCGGAGATTGGAGATGAACCCCCCCATCGCACTGTTAAAGGTACAGTCAACCATGAAGACAGAAAAACTATTGCAAAGTTAACACTGAGTTTCTTCAGTGTGTTGCCTGCAGTGTTCAAGCTTTACTTTAGGTATTTATCTGATGAAGTCCAACTGAAATTATAGCCTCAAAATAGCTATTTTTAAAACACTAAGAAGGCTCGACACAACATGAGATTTTGCTCGAAGTATCACCAGGGGCTCTACACCTTAACGAAAGCATTGACAACATTGTTTGTGTACCCAGAGTTTACTAAAAAAGGTTTTGAACAACTCACTGTAGCTGTTGTTCTTCCGGTCGCCGTCTATCGAGCCAGTCAGAAATAGTCGAGGGAGGAGAGTAAAGATGGAAAGCTCCTAAAGCTTAGTTCCATATCAATGCACAGATAATTTGTTGTTTTGTCGTTAGTGAAAAACAATATTGACCTTGTAGTTGAAGAAGGAGCCTCGTATAAGAATGACATTTCCTCCTATGGAGTCCGTTTATTCGCATTCTGAGATCGCCTATTTTTGACTGGGAAAATGGCGGATAGCGTAAACAACTGCTAACGTGAGTTGCTCAAAACCTTTCTTTTTAGTAAACTCTGTGAACACAAACAATGTTGTCAATGCTTTCGTTAAGGTGTAGAGCCCCTGGTCATACTTCGAGCAAAGTCTCATGTTGTGTCGAGCCTTCTTAGTGTTTTAAAAATAGCTATTTTGATGCTAGCATAAAAGTGCCGCTAGCTCTCCCATTCAAAAGGCCATTTGACCGAAAAACGAAAATACAGTAAATCTTAAAAGTGATGATTCTGTCCTAAATATGCTTTTAAACGAAAGTTTGACTCGGGTACATTCACAAAAAGACCCTAGGTTGCATTTTGGCGAGAGTTACGCTTTAAGAAACAAATCAGAACCCTATCACATTTAGTCAACCCTTCTTTTTTTTTAAAGAGAGATTTGTTAATATTAAAAGGTTTTCGTAGACTGGGTAAACCCAGCCCGATCTGCCGGCGATTTAATTTCTCCCTGCAGCTCAGGCTGGAAACCTGTACATTTTTCTATCCTGCTTCCGTTACAAATCTGCGGGGACCAATCACAAACTGGCTTATCCACCTGGCGCGCTATTGGCGGGTTTAACACGATGACGATGCTCAATGGCTTCTTTAGTTTAGCAAACAAATCGCTCAAGTGGGTGTAAATACTACTCACTTTCACAGTTTTTTTTTTTGTTTTTTTTTGCACAACCTACAAAAATAGCTCACTAGCGAGCGAGCAAGCCAAGCATCAAGCTAGATTTTGCGAACTGAAAGATGTAGTTCACTGAGCGGTTTCACACAAAACCAGGTGGTAATACCACAAACTGAGACTTTCTTGACTTGCAAAATTATCTTTTAAATTGACGAACATCATATTTGTAATCCAAGGCTCAATTCAAACAGAAAACAAAAAAGTAAGTATTCGATCCCCGTTCACTATCGTACATATTTTTTTCCGAATTAAAGTCCCATGAGGTTCACCGGGAGAGGAGGGACTTGCCTGTGGGATTTTATGCTCTTTTTCCTCTTCTCATCTCACTCCAAAATGTTAAACTATTCCTTTTAAAAGAGGTCAGCTTTAGTGTGGATTGAACATCTTGTATCAGCTGTGAAAAACCAACAGAAAACATTATCTAAAATATAAAAGATTTACTTTATTTAATAAAATATGAAGTACTTTGTACAAATAGTTCTTTAACAAGTTTCATTCCAGATATTATTTTATACTAATAATTATGAATTAAAAGCCGATTTTACAGATAGGAAGTAAGCTGGTGGGCGGTAAAGTGGGCCAGGTAGCGTTTTGATGTGTGGAGTGTAAATATAGCCCTCCACCCTCCATCTAATTGTAGCTGTGTTGTTTTCATATTGTTGAATCCCAGAGATGTATAATTCATCACGCAAATAATGTGGAACAAAACAAACTCTCCTCTGAGCTCCCGAGAGGCCGAGCGTCTAATGAGTTCACTGCATAAAATATTCATACCTCTGCGAAATATACTGTCACTTTCCCGGCAACACACACAAACACACAATAGTCCAACATCCCATTAGATTTAATAGCAGGTTGTACGACCGTAACTGCACGTTGATCACTGTCACCCCAAAACACCTCTCTCACTTGCTGTAATAAGGCGACTAGTTACCCATGATGCTCCAGGTGTCCTTTTAGTCTTATTTTCTTGTTTCAATGTGATTTCAATAGTTTAATTTGGATAACCATGGAGCTCTATGGCACAGAGGAAGATGATATATCAGGCTGTGGTTGGTTTGAGTCTGCGGATGAGATTTGTTGACAAGAAGAAACCTATAGAATATCAATCAAAACCAACATGGACGAGAAATTGCTCAGAGGACATTTTCATGACAACTGGGGGACTGCATTTGCTGAGGAGGATCCTGTGATACGACTGACAGCGCCAGAGCAGCTACTGAATGGACCTTGAGGTGAGATTGTTTTGCCAACTAATAGACAATAACTGGATTTTTATGAATTGTTTGAAATCATTTTAAACTTTTTTTTCTTTGCTGTGATTCTTATCTCCAGGATAAAATCAGATTTAATCCCGATTAATGTATGTTTATGGTCGTTACTACCTCTTTTTTTTTTTTTGTTTTAGAGCTTTTTCATTCTCCAGCAGAGTGGATTCAGAATTCCGAATTTACAGCAGATGTTTTACAGAAAGCTGTAACAGTCAAGATCTTCACTAACTAACTTATTTTCTTATTTCCAACCGAACGGTCCAGATTTGGAGGTTTTAGAGCGACGAGGTTCCCCCTGGTGTGAAGCTGTCTCCGGGCAGCAAGGCAGACAGGTGGACCCGGCAGCTTCATCCAATCACGCCCGATAATGACCTGTGGATCGAGAAATGAGAGGGTGAAAAAAAAATAAAATCAAAGAGCAGGTTTTTGATTTCGTGCTGAGAGGCCGCCGTCCTCTGCCAACTCATTTCTCTTTCAGAGGAGAGAAATTAAGTCCATCGGCCTCTTCAGGAAATCACCTCTACTTTTTAATGATCTCCAACGGCGCTTGGTCTCCCAGCACGCCGAGGTGACAAAAGGTCGAGGGCCAGCTTCACGAATTCACGGCGCGGTCGAGAGGAGAGCGAGGAGGGAGGGGGGGTCGGCTGATTTTCATTAGGATGGACTCTGGAGCGCTCGTCTTATTAGCGGGTCGTTAGGCTCTCGGAGGCCGACAGATTGGCTGAACAGGAAGCAGGGGAGCAGGCAGAAGGTAATTGCACTCGGAGTGACCACACAGGTGCCTGCTCGTCACGCGCCCCTTGATTGGTTAATTAGCGTGTTGTCAATCAGCCCCCTCCAGCAGCTTGCTCTCACAGTAATTAAAAGGTGAGCAAGTGTTTCTAATGAAGCCTGAAACTTCATCTCTTCTAGCTCGTTATGGCTGCAATTAAAAGAACGGCTCGACTAAATAGAGGAGCAACACACAAACGCAGCAGCAACTGTGGTGAAGTTACAGGATGTTCACGCTGCCAGAGAATCAGGACTATGTCCAGTGATATTGTTTTTTAAAAGAAATTTAGAAAAGAGGAACCAGTTCAAATTCTGTCAAAAAAGTGTCATGTTTAAGTAAAGAAATCTTGAGTTAAAAGGCTAGACTAGTCCATTAGCACCACACTGCCATGATGCCAAGTCTGGCAAGACTGACAGGTACAAATACAATATCCATTTAATCACATAAGAACATAACACAACAACACTGAGTTAATTTGTGCAAGGTCCCTATCCTGAGAGACTATTCGCAAGCCGTTTCTTCAAAGCCTGCGTACATTTCTCTCTGCTTCAATGAGTTTCAGAGTTTCTGGAAGTTGATTTAATTCAAATGCAGCCGTGTATAAAAAGGCATTTTTGCCCAATGTTTTTAGCTCTTGAGTCTACGTAAGAAAGCTTTTTTTGCACACCTCTTTTGTCGGGCAGGTGCGTAGGATATGATCAAAAGTAGCAGATCAAAAACTTAGAGAAAAGTCCCGCACACTGACCATTACGCAAGCAATAATTTATTTAGAAAAATACAACGTTTCATATTTTTCTAAATAAATTATTGCTTGCGTTATGGTCAGTGTGCGGGACTCTTCTCTAATCTCTTGAGTCTAAAAAGGATCAAATCTGTTGAGCTGTATCTTGTTGCGTAGTTGTTTGTCTCTGAAGTGATTCAAGAAGTATTAAAGACCGATATTTGGGGACCTCCATTATAAACAATTTGGGTCTTGACTTGATTTTACTCAATTACTCACTTATTTATTGATTTACCATTTACAGTTTAATGTGCATACTTATTTACCATTTTATTTGTCTATTTTAGTTTTATTTGATTTTGATTAGTTATTTTCCTTCCTCCTTCGTCCTTTCTATCTTTGTTTGGTCGATCAGGCCCTCTTTCACCACGCTGTCCCATACTTGTCCATTCCCCCCAAAACCCCACTCTGCTCCCAGTGCCGCCCCCTTCTGGGCAGTTGTAGACTATGAAAGGCGTAAAGAGATAAATAACAATACAAGATAGGATTAGGGATGCACCGAATCCAGAATTTGGCTTTGGATTCCGACGAATATTGGGCTTTTTGACGGAGTTGGGTTTCTGCCGAACCTTAGAATTATTTTCCACCGAACCCTACGCTGGTCGACGTAATGACGCCTCCGTTGATTACGGGAAGGTGTTTATGTAGGTGGAGCGCTCAATGCAGCAGGCTGTGAGAAAGTGAAAATGCAACTCGTGAGCAGAGAAAGTGTTGTTTGGCAGTACTTTCAGTCAAAAGAAGGCCATTCAAGTCCAGCTACATGTTCAATCTGCAATGCTGATTTGTCTCGTGGTGGCGAGGACCCTAAACAATACACAACATCACCGCTGTTACAACATTTGCGTATGAAACATCCGAAAGAATACGAGTTGTGCATGAAGGAATCTACAGACAGCAGCCAGAATGCAGCAACTTCAGGTACAGCAAAGGAAGGACAGTCACTGATAAAAACTTTTGTTAACCAGACGTCCATCACCAGCTTTTTTTTACAGTTAAAATAAAATGAAAAATGCACTGCTGTGGACGTTGTTTACTTCATTAATGTGTTTACTGTGTTAATGGACTGAGGATGGGAGGAGGAGTCGGTATTCGGTTTCGATTCGGCAGAATCTTAACCAGTGGATTCAGTATTTGGCCAAACCCCAAAAATCTGGATTTGGTGCAAATAAATTAGAAGTGGGTAAATAAATAAAACCGTGGCCTGACCCAGCTGTCCTCACCTGTCCCGGTTTTACCCCGACGCCTCTTCGTGCCCGACCTGAGATGCCCCGTTGGAGGTTCCTCATGTTGACTTAAGCTTATCTGTATTTCTATCCTACGTGGTTGCTGTCATTGTTTCTCTCTTGCCTTGTTATGTATCACGTTTCTTGTTGATAACCTTTACAATATCTCTTACACTAATAATAAAAACCAGAACAATTTTTTTTTTTTTTAATTCATTGTCATTGTTCACACGACATTGTAACACTCGGACCGCCTTAACCCTTGTGTTGACTTCGGGTCACATTGGCCCGTTTTAAATTTTTGTTTTATATCAGAAAATATTGGACGTAGAAATAAGCGCTGAAAATGTGTAGAAGAAAAATTTTAAAATTTTAAACATTGGAAAAAGCAAAAACAAATTGTGAAAAAAATGCGTCACAAATGTCAGAAAAAAAGTGTATTTTTCAAGGTTGAAACGAAGACAACACGAGGGTTAAACAATACGAACACTAAATGTCTTGCCACCACCAACGCAGCTCCCTGAGGCGGCCGGCGTTCCCGCTCTCAGACCGAAATCTTTTTGTTTACTCCAAACGATTAAGCAGGCCCGAGAACACTATTTTTCATTTCATTGTAATGCCATAATTGCTGTGTAATTATTCCTCCATTGTGGAGGTTTCAGCCGAGAGAGCTCTCCTGCTAATAACATCCAAACTTCAAAGGTGTGAAGCGGCTGCCGCCATGTATTAATATTCACGAGGACGCAGATGGCAGGGAGCTGAGGTTTTCACACAACAAAAAGCGACAAGTTCTTTTGTGTTCAGCAAGAGGACATTTTGTTTCGATGTCTGACTGCAGGTCTGCACAGAATATTGCTTATTAGATTACAAAGAAGTCTTAATTCTAATATTTAACAATTTGCCTTGTGGGGACCGGCTGCTAGTCCCCACACTGCAGGGGTGTCCCCACAATGTCAGTGTGTGTGTACGAGTGTATGTCCCTCTGGTCGTACTCGGGACTGTTGCTGCAGACGATTCCCTCCAGTGTGAATCATTCACTTCAATAATGTCCAGTCACTTTTTGGAACTTCTGTTTCTTGGATCATGTGACTGACAGATCGTAGCCTGATAGGTCTGATCGATTTCAGTTAAGTAATTTCACTGTAATTTTGAGCAACTTGATATTTTTGACCCACATTTTAGGTAACAAATTGAATTGTGTTTGGGTCCCTTGAAAATATTTTTTTAAATATTGGATTTCTGAATTTGCTATTTGAATTTGTGATCTTTTGGTGTGAAATAGGGGCTAAATTTCACAGTTGGCATACCAGTTGTTTAAATGATTTCCTACAATTACTATATAGAATGAGAAGACTGCCAATTTGATGAAAAGTAACTAAGTACTTTTACTCAAGTACTTTTTTTGTGTTGCAGAAGACAGACTCCGTCTTGGCGGCGTCTGCTGCATTAATTGCGTGTGTGCAGTGGAAATGTGTTTATTTATGAGCTGGACGCTGTTAATTACCCCTGCTCCATGCTTGGATAATTATCTCCAACTTCAAAGATATTCAAACCCCCAGACACCTCAGAGGGTGTGTGTGCCTGAGCTGGACGATGAGCTCAGGACGCCTGAATTATCTGCTGCTAATTAGAGGAAAATGTCAAGTCATCAGCGAAATATTCAGAGACATTCGCAAGATACAAGACTGAGAAAACTGCACCGGCAGGGATACTGGAACCAACAGTAGCTACCGATTTTAAATAGAAAGTCATACTAACGCTCCTTGTTGATGATTGGCTTGCTGGTTTGTGGTCCCCTGACACAATTCCTCCGTCTTCTCCTCACAAAACACGTCACAGCGTTAAGGAGGACTCAGCTGCTGAACAATCTCAACTTACATATGAAGGAACTGGGTTCTACTCAAAGCAGGCTATCTGAGCTCGTCATCCGATATAATTGGTAGTTTTCTCTCGTCGCAGCTTTAGTCGACAGCAGCCAAGAGAAAGCCACCCTTAAAGAAACCTCCCATGACATCTTGGCTACAGTTCAACAGAACTAGTGCACATCATCATCGCATTCTATCCCCCGCATGAAGCATGGTGGTGTTAGGCCTCCTGCACACTGGCTGCGTGGCGTTTCTGTTGCGTGTCAGCTGCGTGGCGTCTGTGTGGCGGCTGCGTGGCGTTTCTGTTGCGTGTCAGCTGCGTGGCGTCTGTGTGGCGGCTGCGTGGCGTCTGTGTGGCGGCTGCGTGGCGTTTCTGTTGCGTGTCAGCTGCGTGGCGTCTGTGTGGCGGCTGCGTGGCGGCTGCGTGGCGTTTTCTATGTCTTTACACACCAGAAACGTGTCTGACGGTGAGCGGCGCTGCTGCTCAAGCAGTAGTATACTTCATGTTAAACATAAATATAGACTGATTTGATTACAGCAAAGACGACGTCGGCAGTATTGACGGCAAAATAGGCTACAGAATATTTTGTTCTGTATTGACAGGTGCAATATTTGAAAGTCGATAATTATTTTTTTTTAAATTACATTTATATCTGCATTTATGTCAAAACCTAGAGACTTTCAAACATATCATTTATTAAATGTATTCACGTCAAAATGACATAAACATCTTTTCCTATTCTAGTTTGCCTGGAAACGCTTCCAACACGCTTGCGTGTCGCGTGAAAAATAGGCGTTGGTTCTATTTCTAGCATGTACGCGTTTTCGGCGCGGCTCGAGCCACGTCTGAGACGTGCGTGTCACGCAGGCAGTGTGCAAGCTCTAACCTGTTAACATGGGAGACGAAATAAGAACGGACACGCCACGCAGCTGACACGCTCACGCCACGCAGGCAGTGCGCAGGAGCTCTTAGCGGCTCTTGCTGCAGGGATGCTTCTCTGCGGGTGGCTCTTAAAAGGCCTGTGAGGGTAAAATTAATGTGATTTAAAAAAACCAACCTGATGCAGTCTGCTGCAAGAATTCTGCCCCTTAGGATATTTGTTTTCCAGAATAAAAGCCAAAGATACAAAATAATGCCCCTAATTACGTGGAGAACAGGGCCCGTATTTATCAAGCCTCTGAGAATTACTCACAAGAACACTGCTAAGAATTGACTTAAAAGTAAAAAAACTTTTGGCTCAAAGTTGCGCTTAAAAAGTTTAGTTATCATGGATCTCAGTCGTAGTTTAGGTTAAGTGTAGGACTATATAAGTATAATAAGACTATATAAGTATATAAGTGGCGTTCTTGGAGATGATTCACAACACCACAAACAGGATTTTGGATGAGGACATAGGTATGGACCAATCACTGCATAGACTTCCGTATTTAAGAATATTCTCAGATAAATTCACATTGAATGGAGGAGTTTACATTCAACACACATTTGACAAAGAATTTTCAAGAGAGTACATTAATATACACATTGGAAATGAAGGAAACGTTTTTCTTAATACAATTTTAAACCAGTGTGCTGTTAACTGGCCTGCCTATACAGTGAGGAAAATAAATATTTGAACACCCTGCTATTTTGCAGGTTCTCCCACTTGGAAATCATGGAGGGGTCTGAAATTGTCATCGTAGGTGCATGTCCACTGTGAGAGACATAATCTAAAAACAAAAATCCAGAAATCACAATGTATGATTTTTTAACTATTTATTTGTATGATACAGCTGCTAATAAGTATTTGAACACCTGTCTATCAGCTAGAATTCTGACCCTCAAAGACCTGTTAGTCTGCCTTTAAAATGTCCACCTCCACTCCATTTATTATCCTAAATTAGATGCACTTGTTTGAGGTCGTTAGCTGCATAAAGACACCTGTCCACCCCATACAATCAGTAAGAATCCAACTACTAACATGGCCAAGACCAAAGAGCTGTCCAAAGACACTAGAGACAAATTGTACACCTCCACAAGGCTGGAAAGGGCTACGGGGAAATTGCCAAGCAGCTTGGTGAAAAAAGGTCCACTGTTGGAGCAATCATTAGAAAATGGAAGAAGCTAAACATGACTGTCAATCTCCCTCGGACTGGGGCTCCATGCAAGATCTCACCTCGTGGGGTCTCAATGATCCTAAGAAAGGTGAGAAATCAGCCCAGGACTACACGGGAGGAGCTGGTCAATGACCTGAAAAGAGCTGGGACCACCGTTTCCAAGGTTACTGTTGGTAATACACTAAGACGTCATGGTTTGAAATCATGCATGGCACGGAAGGTTCCCCTGCTTAAACCAGCACATGTCAAGGCCCGTCTTAAGTTTGCCAATGACCATTTGGATGATCCAGAGGAGTCATGGGAGAAAGTCATGTGGTCAGATGAGACCAAAATAGAACTTTTTGGTCATAATTCCACTAACCGTGTTTGGAGGAAGAAGAACGATGAGTACCATCCCAAGAACACCATCCCTACTGTGAAGCATGGGGGTGGTAGCATCATGCTTTGGGGGTGTTTTTCTGCACATGGGACAGGGCGACTGCACTGTATTAAGGAGAGGATGACCGGGGCCATGTATTGCGAGATTTTGGGGAACAACCTCCTTCCCTCAGTTAGAGCATTGAAGATGGGTCGAGGCTGGGTCTTCCAACATGACAATGACCCGAAGCACACAGCCAGGATAACCAAGGAGTGTCTCTGTAAGAAGCATATCAAGGTTCTGGCGTGGCCTAGCCAGTCTCCAGACCTAAACCCAATAGAGAATCTTTGGAGGGAGCTCAAACTCCGTGTTTCTCAGCGACAGCCCAGAAACCTGACTGATCTAGAGAAGATCTGTGTGGAGGAGTGGGCCAAACTCCCTCCTGCAGTGTGTGCAAACCTGGTGAAAAACTACAGGAAACGTTTGACCTCTGTAATTGCAAACAAAGGCTATTGTACCAAATATTAACATTGATTTTCTCAGGTGTTCAAATACTTATTTGCAGCTGTATCATACAAATAAATAGTTAAAAAATCATACATTGTGATTTCTGGATTTTTGTTTTTAGATTATGTCTCTCACAGTGGACATGCACCTACGATGACAATTTCAGACCCCTCCATGATTTCCAAGTGGGAGAACCTGCAAAATAGCAGGGTGTTCAAATACTTATTTTCCTCACTGTATGTATATATATAGCCTAGATTTTATATTCTATGCCTGCTCTGTCCAAACGATACCGTTTGATTAACTGCTCGTCGTCAAACATTTCAAAAACATTCTCCCTCTCCTGCGCGTCTCGGTCCCCTGCGTGCCATCACAAGCCCTTACTGGCAACTCCTAACCACGTGAGAAGATATTTGATAACTTGCTTTCATACTTTAAGTTTGAAAGTAGGAGTACATTTCCTGAATTCTCAGCACTTAAGACAGAAATGGCACTTTGAAAAGCTTGATAAATATGGGCCCTGATCTCAGTCCAATCACGGAGCTGTGGTTGAACTTGTATAATAAATAGGCTCTTCACAAGTACTTCTGCAAACTGCTAACAGTGTAAAGAAAGTAGGCTAAAATGGGGATCACCGCTAATTAACTGACTCCATGGCAACATTATACCTCCAGTTTGTCTGGCTTTGAAAAACACCTTTTAGATTCAGATCATTTTGAAGAGCACATGGAACATGTCCTCCCGAGTTTGAACTGTGGTGACACTGCAGTTTCTTCATTTCTGCATCATCAGCTGTTTCACAGACAGAACAACAGCGCCCCCTTGTGGTCAGGTATGAGTCATACGTCACTTTCTTTTGGTGTTTAGTGTTAGAGCCCTTGTGAAACCTTGAAAAAAAAGTTTTTTTTTGACGTTTTTGACGCCTTTTTTTCAGTTTGTTTTTGCTTTTTCCAACGTTTTAAATTGTTAAATTTTTCTTCTACACATTTTCAGCGTTTATTTCTACGTCCCATATTCCCTGATATAAAACAAAAATAGAAAACGGGTCAATGTGACCCGCAGTCAACACAAGGTTAAGCAATGTGGGTATTTTTTTGTAATTTTATTTTTTTACTCTTTTCAGTTTTAGTGCATAATGTGTTAAAGTATGTTATAATTATGTCAGTGCACATGCACATTTCAATTTCAAAAGTGTAAAACTGAATACAAAATTGCCAAAATATTTAATAATAAAAAACAATTTAAAAAAAGGGAAAGCAAGACAATTTAAGAAACCGAATAAAATATAACCGGGATAATAAAAATATTTTTTAAAGATAATTCTCCCAAACTTTAAGTAATTATATTTAAGAAATAAAAACCAGGATAATAAAAAGATTAAAGAATAAAAAAAAAAATCAACTTTAATAAAATAAAGCTATGGTAATATTTCAAAGCTAAAGGTAATGAATACAATATCTTTTTAATTAAAGTGTACTTTAAAATGACCAAGTGTAAAAATAAAGAATCAAATAAAAATCTGGGGAAAAGATGTATTGAAATCTAATTTAATAATTATAATAAAACCAGGACACGCTGAGTCAGTGATTCAATAACATATTTAATTTTTCAGTGTTTTAGTATAAAAATCCCACCGGCCTGCTGTCGGCTGGTTTCCACTCCCGTTGGCTATAACTGTGGTTTTTCCCAGAGAATCAGCTAAAGTACCAAATCTATTTACACACAACATCCACATCCAGAGGGGTCAAACAAAAGAGGAAGTCTACCCAGTGCTAACCTGCCCAAATAAAACATCAACACTATCACCTCACCTCTCAGATTTAATGCTATTAATCCAAAAAATAAAAACTCACAAAAACAGAAGAGGAAGGGCCTCTACATTTGGCCCCCTCGTGTGCCCGCAGTATTTTTCTTACAATACTCTCTCTATAAAGTAATGCATATACATTTTCTGCTTTACAATAAATTAGTACAGGCACATTCTCTTCTCTCCTACAGCAGACTGTAGCTCCGATCAGGTGGAAAAGATGATTCTGTGACGTTTTATAGAGGACTTGAACTCATCACAGCACACAAACAAAAAGGCTAAAAACCTGAAAAACTGTAAAAAAAAAAAAAAAATAAAATAAAAATTAGTGGGAAACTTGTGGGCAGCAGATTTTTTGGTTTCGATGTGAATGATGCACTTTAGGCATTTTAAACTTTGAGAGCATCTATATAGATTTTATATAAATATGTACAAATGAAGAAGAAGGGAAAAAAAAAAAAAAAAAGTAGTCCAGTAAAAACATTCAGGTAAAAAAAAATAAAAAGATGCAAACACACAAAAACAATTAATGCCAAAGACGAGAGAACTTGAAGCTTGAGAACTCAATAACTTACAAAAACCGTAAAAAAAAAAAAAAAAAAAAAAAAAAAAGGAGCTGAAATGTTCGTTACAGTATGCATGTTTGTTTTTTCTCTGTGTAGAGATAGCACCAGCAGAAACACCGACACCGTCAGTGGATCGTCACCTCCGACTGTATAAATATGTGAACACCAAATGTACCAACAAAAAGAACAAACTGAGGGAGTGAATAAATTAGTGTCAGGCCTTGTACAGGATATTTACAGGAGCTGCTGCAGTCGCACACACGCACACTGATGGACATTTTCACGGCAGTGAGATTGTTGCAGCAGTCTTGCAGCAGATTTTTAAGGAGGTCAGAGGTCAAACTCTGACACATTCAACAGGTGTAGACCTGTGATTTTTTTTTAGTCCTCACAGCCCAGGTTTGAATTCATTTTTTTTGTTTCTCTTTCAACTTCTTGCACCCGCTAACAGAGTCGTTTTCATTGCATAGCTCTTTGACAAAACAAGATGGACGTCACAAGCTACAGTATTTCGGACAAGGGGGGGAGAGGGAGGGTGTGTGTGTGCGCGTGTGTTGGGGGGGGGGGGGGGGGGGGGGACATGAAAACGATCCGGTTCCAGTTTGCAGGAAATGGTAAACATGACAAGTATGTGTGTTTGTTGTGCGTATGAAGCAGAAACTGAGCGTCTCTGTTGTGATGGTTTTCAAAACAAAAAGCTAAAAGAGGAGAGATGATGATGGGAGGATTTCATGGGGGGGACGACAGGAAGAAGGGTTCAGTTTGCGACGGCGAGGCCGGTGCTCGGCTCCGGCCCGCCGCTGACACAGTTCATGTGGTTCGTGGCTCGGTCGAAGGCGAGCCGCACAGCTTTTCGGATGCAGGAGGAGCGAGCCTCCCTCAGCTTGAGTTGGTCGAGCGACTGGTTGACCCCGAAGGGAGCCATCTTGGATCTAGGAAGCCATTGCCTGAGGAGAGAGAAAACAAGTGGTCAGCGCGACGACACGAGTGACCTCAGAGTTTTTATGTTTCTGTCAAATCACTGCGTTCGGCTGACTCGCGATAACGGTTCCTCCATACTTGCAACTTTTAAAGAGCTCATATTATGCTTTTTGGCTTTTCCCTTTCTTTTATTGTGTTATGTATCTTTTTTGTGCACATTATAGGTTTACAAAGTGAAAAAGCCCAAAGTCCACCCCAAAGGGACTTACCATCTCCAACAGAAAACACTGTTCACAAACTGCTCCAAACAGCTCTATTGTAGTCCAGCCTTTACTTCAGAGACAAACGTGGTCACTTTGGAACACACGTTATAATGCTCGCATAGCTTCTAATGTGGCACGCCCTCATACTCTGCTTCTGACTGGCTAGTAGTCCTTACCTAGGTACTGTCAGGGCACGCCCTCATACTCTGCTTCTGACTGGCTAGTAGTCCTTACCTAGGTACTGTCAGGGCACGCCCTCATACTCTGCTTCTGACTGGCTAGTAGTCCTTACCTAGCTACTGTCAGGGCACGCCCTCATACTCTGCTTCTGACTGGCTAGTAGTCCTTACCTAGCTACTGTCAGGGCACGCCCTCATACTCTGCTTCTGACTGGCTAGTAGTCCTTACCTATGTACTGTCAGGGCACGCCCTCATACTCTGCTTCTGACTGGCTAGTAGTCCTTACCTAGGTACTGTCAGGGCACGCCCTCATACTCTGCTTCTGACTGGCTAGTAGTCCTTACCTAGGTACTGTCAGGGCACGCCCTCATACTCTGCTTCTGACTGGCTAGTAGTCCTTACCTAGGTACTGTCAGGACACGCCCTCATACTCTGCTTCTGACTGGCTAGTAGTCCTTACCTAGGTACTGTCAGGACACGCCCTCATACTCTGCTTCTGACTGGCTAGTAGTCCTTACCTAGGTACTGTCAGGGCACGCCCTCATACTCTGCTTCTGACTGGCTAGTAGTCCTTACCTAGCTACTGAGCATGTGCGACTCCCAACAAAGATGGAACAGAAGTGAGAGGTCTCACTCTGTAGCTAAAACAGAGAGCTCAACACACAGGGTGAAAAGAGGAGCTGCAGCAATGTGCAGTACAACAAAAATATGGTGTTTTTTAAAAAATTAAACCATGTAAACCTATTCTGGTACAACCTCCAAATACAATTATGAACCTGAAAATGAGCATAATATGAGCGCTTTAAAAGAGAACTCATCTCTTCAAACAAGAAACTGTTGCTATATCTTGAACTCATTTATTTACTTTATTAATTACCTCCGCCAAGGAGGTTATGTTTTCGGCTGGCTTTGTCTGTTTGTTGGTTTGTCAGCAGGATTACAGAAAAACTACTGGCCCGATTTTCATGAAACGCGGTGGAAGGGTGTGGCGTGGGCCAACAACCCACTGGATTTGATGGAGCGATCAGAATCCCAGGATGGATACAGGCTTTTATCAACATTACAAGAGAGCGCATTTGCCTGGGATTCTTGTGGCGTCTGATTAATCGGAAAAATAACTTCCCGACTGGGAAAGTTGACACTGCATTGCCTCTGAAACATTGCGGAGGTCTGCGCTCTGAGTGCCCGCTTAGTTGTATTTGTCTTTAAAACCCTTTGATTTATTTTTTTAGTGTGTTTTGCTGTTTTTAATGTTCCTAATATTTATTTTAACTTTTGTAAAGCACGTGATTACATCTTTTTATATGAAATGTGCTACGAAGTTTTTATTATTTCGAAGATTCTATAAAATGAGACATCTGAGAAAGAGATGTCAATGCGTACAATGTGCTAATGTCAGTAGAAATGCTCCCGTAAAATGTAAGTTTGGCATTTATTACCACATGTATGCTGATGATGCATTTCTTTCCCCAGATGACTACGGTCCTGTGACTCACCATGTCGGACAAGAAGTGAGTGGATTTGCCAGACTTATCTCTTAACCCTTGTGTTGTCTTCGTTTCAACCTTAAAATTTTTTTTTTAAGGTTAACATTTGTGACGCCTTTTTTCACAATTTGTTTTTGCTTTTTCCAACGTTTTAAATTTTTCTTCTACACATTTTCAGCGCTTATTTTTACGTCCAATATTTTCTGATATAAAACAAAAATTTAAAACGGGCCGATGTGACCCGAAGTCAACAAAAAACAAAACTGAGTTGATCATCTTTGTTGCCCATAGTCAGGTGTCATGTTTGGGGGTTTTCTTGGAAGCAGATCTCCATTTTACCAGTTGTCTTTGGATCAAATTTGACCCAGTTAAAAAAAAAGGGACGTCAAAATAAGTGCCGGAAATGTAAAAAAAATAAAATAAAATAAAAACGATAAAATGTTGGGAAAAGCAACGAAAAACATAGGAAAAAAGCCTAAAAAAAATGTAAAAAAAGAACCCAAAAAATTGAAAAAGTGACAAAAATGTTGGAAAAAAAACAAACACAAAACGTCAAATAAAAAAACTTTTAAAAAACAGACCAAAACATTTAATAGGGACAACAAAAGTTGTTTTTTTTCCATGGTTGACGGGAAGACGACACATCACTGTCAGCCTTTTATCATCTGAAAAAAAGTAGTTATGTAAGAGGACTAGTCAAAGCAGGATCCATGCATTCATCTCGAGTCAGTCTTTTCTCAGGTCTACCAAAATAAATACTTTGGTCATCAAAACGTGTCCAAAATGCAGCTGCCCGAGTTTTAACAAAGCCTTTTATAAATCCTCTTTTTATTTTTAGAGAGTCGGCGAGTTCCTCACCAGCTGCGCTTGCTGTCGAAGAAGTGGACGAGGAAGAGTTTCTCTGCGGACCTGAACTGCATCCGCTCTCCGGCTTTGAGAACGTCCGGCGGCGGCTGGGGAAGCTCCGCCCCGTTGTGCTGACACCCCGTCCTCCGCGCTCTGGGGTCCATGATCTGTGACGGGCCAATAAAAAAAAAAAAAAAAACAGAGCGGGATGGAGACTGAGTGAAGCCGCCTCCTCACAGTAACAGGGGGTGGGGCCAGGCAGCCACAGAGCAAAAAGCCAGCAATCAGAAGGCACAAGCATGCATACATACACACACACACACACACACACACACACACACACACACACACACACACACACACACACACATATACACACACATATACACACACACTTACACACACACAGACACCCAAACAAGCAGTCCATGATCGGCCAGCTGGAAGCTCCCGCATGGCTGTGTGAGCACAAATCACGAGCTACAGCACGCACGATGGCAGAGGGGGCTGATGGGTAATGAAACATAGAGAGGGACCAGCACTCACTCACCAGGGCGGGGTAGGAGGGATATCCACTACATTTAGCCCAAACTAGTTTAAGAGGCTCCAGAACAAATGGACAAGCAGCCGAGGGCTTCCACACCTCTACAGGAACAACGATAAGCAAGTTATCAAGTAGTCAACTCAACAGTCTAAACACACAGCCATACACACCAGAGGACACACACACACACACACTAAAGATTACCTTTATATATAAAAAAAAAAAAAAAAAAAAAAAAAAAAGCAATTGATGAGATTCCTGATGAGTCACGTATGGCGTTTTTCCATTACATGGTACCTGCTCGACCCTATTAGGGCTGCAACTAACGATTATTTTCATAGGCGATCAATCTGTTGATTTTTTTTCTCGATTAATCGATTAGTTGTTTGGTCTATAAAATGTCAGAAAATGGTGAAAAATGTGGATCAGTGTTTCCCAAAAGCCCAAGATGATGTCCTCAAATGTCTTGCTTTGTCCACAACTCAAATATATTCAGTTTACTGTCACAGAGGAGAGAAGAAACTAGAAAATAGGTTCCAAGTGAGCTGAGGAGATACCAAAAGGTGACGTGAAAACCTGCAGACTCCTGATTGGTCGGTGAGAATCGTCACTAATCACTGCGTCATCATTGCTATAGCGACAGACGGGGGGTGTCCTGAACAAACCCGCCATTTATTTTTTTGGGGGGGGCTTTTTTTCCTTTTTATTTGATAGTGACAGTGGGTAGACAGGAAAGGTGGGAGAGAGATGGGGGATGACACGCAGTAAAGGGCCGCAGGTCGGATTCAAACCCGGGCCGCTGCAAAGGCCTCAGCCTACATGTGGCGCGCGCTCTTACTGGGTGACCTAGAGGTCGCCCCAACCCGCCATTTTTAAATAGTTTAGCCAGCGGTGGTTTTTTTGCTGCCTCCAGCTTCTTTTGAAACTAAATGTGTCTTCTGGCAAACAGCCACATGCCGAGAATCACAAACTGTGTGTGTGTGTGTGTGTGTGTGTGTGTGTGTGTGTGTGTGTGTGTGTGTGTGTGTGTGTGTGTGGACCAGCCACGCTCGCCTCACACGTGAGGCGGTACTATTAATCTGCAATGGAAAAGGGAGGACGGGGCACCGCGGTCGAGTGGAGCAGAGTTGAGTAGGGCTTCTCAGACTGACTGAAGAGTTTCTAAAGGTTTTTTTTTTTTTTTTTTTAAAGCCAGGAACATAAGTAAAGATGTCCTGAGCCGATCCAGACATATTTTAATGGATAAAGCAGATCAAATGCTGAGCTCTTTAATGACGGCGAGAGTATTTCACTGCGTATGTAAATGCAGATTTGTGTGTGTGTGAGTGTGCAACACAAAACGCAGATTCACTAAGCTCTGAGACTTAGCCTCTCTTTATCAAAGATCGGTGTACAAAACATTCAGCTGAAAGCTTCTTGTTTTTAGCCGGCGCTGACCGCCACTTTCACTGGTAAAAAATTAGAAGCATTGCCAGCAGCAGATCAAATCAGCTGTCAAAAGGGCCAGAAATCTCCATATTCGAGAGGCTGAAAACTGCAGTAGTTTAATTTATTTATGACATTAGGCCTTTTAGGGAAGTGCAACATACTCCTTTTTATTGTACTCTATTTATTGATGTGTGCACGTTATGCGTTAGATAAATAGTGCTGTAGAAGTCTGGTTCAATGTTTGAGTTGTGGATTATGTGTCACTATGCCTGTACTGTACAACAAATTGCTTCTTGGGGACATTAAAGTTGTCCAAGTCTATTCGAGAGGCTGAAAACTGCATTTTCTGCCATTTTTGCAAAAAATTACTCAACGATTATTCGAATATCAAAATAGCTGCTGATTACTTTTCTGTCGATCGCCCAATCGATTAGTTGACTAATCGTTGCTGCTGCAGAAAGAAGCTCCACTGTGCAGCCGTTAAGTGTTTTTTGAAGTTCCGACAAATTCATCCGAGTGAGCAGTCTTCTCTCTCGTGGATCGCGTAACATCAACTTTTACTCATCATATCAATAATTTGAGTTTATCGACTTAATAGTTGAATCAGGACCTTTTTAGCATTTGGATTGAGGAGCTTGTGAAATGTCAGAGGGGTCCGATTTAGCAGGTGTATTTTGTGCTTTAATGTTCCACCAGATGTAGCCCTTTGATCTGATGATACTACCTGTTTACCACCAGTCGGCTCTCATTAAGAACAATAGAGTCTTACATGTTAAACCAAAAGATAATCAGCACAGCAGCTAAAAGACAAACGGAGTGGATAGTGTTCGTTGAGTGGTTGTGACGTGAGCTAATAATCCACGGAACCCACAGAAAATAACGGGCGTCCCCTTCACTTCCCCCTTGTCAATCACAGGTTTCCTGTTTCTGGACTCTTTGCACATTTACCACTTCCTTTACGGTTAAAAAGGACTTTCGGAGGCCCCGGGACTTCAGTTTGAGACTCAGAGGCGTTTGGTAAAATCCCATTTTCAAGAGTTCATTTTAAAAAGACTTAACGCCAGAACTCTGAATGAAGAATCGACTTCACTGCTCTCTGGGTCACACGGGTGGAACAGCAAAAAAAGAAAAAAAAGAAAAGTGATGTAAGGAAGAAATAAAAAAAAGTTTTTTAATAAGTTTAGTAGACTGGCAGACAGAGAGACAGAGTTGACCAATCAAAGCGTGCCATGCAGTTTCATGCACATTCATCGGACGACTACGAGCCCGACGCTGCTCTGCTCACCTGGAGAGATCTTTGCAGCTTTGGGGAACTCTCCGTTCTCGATGCAGGCCATCAGGGTGCTTTTGTCGTCCACTGTGCTCCGGCGAGCCGCTGGCGACCGCCCTTTCCCGCTTTTAGACACGATGACAGTGCTGAAAGAGACCGGAGGAAAGCCAGATAAGGAAAATCCTCTTTCAACCCTCCGGTCGTCCTCGGGTCAAATTTGACCCATTTTCAAAAAGTTTCTATATCACAAATTTGCGTTTCTTTCAACCAAATTGTTAAAATAAAATGTGGATGGTTCCATACAACTAGTAAAGTAAATTATCAGTTCACTACGTTCATTGAATTTGGGTGTGGTATTCAATTTTATGGCATTTGGAGAAAAATAAAATGATAAAAAGAACATTGAAATAAAAAGTCAAAAACGGAAAAAGTGCCAAAAAAGTGGAAAAAAAACATCTGGGGAAAAGCGACAAAAGTGTCGGAAAAGTTTTAATTTTAACTTTTGACCCAGAAAAACAAGAAGTTGCTTGTTGGACGACGGGAAGACAACACAAGGGTTAAAATCCGTCACAGGACGAAGTTTAGACTAAATGAGGACGGGGGTGGATTACGTCTCTGCAGCAAGCTTCAGGTCTCTCCTGTTGGTTGGAGTTTATTTCATTATTGCTGCCACCATTCCAAATAAAACAGTTTCTTGTTAGAATGAGAATATAATAATAATAATAATAATAATAATAAGTTTATTTGATATAGCACCTTTTTACAGACAAAGTCCCAAAGTGCTTCACATGATAAATATTGTTAAAATACAGTAAGATAAGTGGAATATTTTAACTACTAGGTCCTTTTCAAGTTATGATGATGAGTTATGACAAAATAGTTTTTTTTTTACCTTGTTATTACATCAAATAATTTGCACGCCGCTTGACCCAACAGCATCACCACGCCTCAAAATACGGTGTCTGTTTGATTATCGCATTGTTGGAATGGTTTAGGGATCGACCAATTATCAGCCTGGCCGATTATCGGGGCCCATATTTGGCGATTTGCAGATCTGTATCTGCGTTTCATTTTACCGATTACAGTGAACGAATTAAAAAGTGCGCTACTTTGGCTCAGCTACAGCTCTGTATGCACCTGCAAACAAACCGTTAGCGCGTTTAGACTTCAGGAAGCTATTTTTTGTTTTCATTTATTCATTTTATTTACTGTGTATTATGTATTATGAGTTTCTGTTTTTTTCCCCCCTGGAAAGAATGATAAAATTATATAATTATACTATATATTAAAAAAAAAAAATAAGCCAGAAAAGAAGGAAATGGTTCTAACATTGACCTTTTAGATGTGTGTGAATTTCCCACACCAGGAGTCATTTATATAGTTCTATTTTATAGTGATCCATTATCTGTTCAAATACTGTTCTGTGCAAAATGTTCTATTAAAGAAAAGAAAGAAAATAAATATTTGTGTGTGTTGTAAAGTGGTTAGAAAAAATGAAATCGGAATCGGCTAAAATCGGTATCGGCTGGCCTAACTCAAAGAAAATCGGCCTAGAAAGTTGTAATCGGTGCATCTCTACTAAATAGTTGTGTGATGTGTAAATTGGTGTTTTTATTTATTCAGCAACACCGCCCCGTTATCGGTTTGATTAACAACTAATAATCTGCATCGACCCTGAAAAACCAGTATCGGTCCACCCCTGGAATGGTGTGTTGTGAGGTGGTGCATTTTATTTTTCAGCGATACTGGAACTCCGGATGTTCCCCCACCCCCTGAACTCACCTCGTGCTGCAGAGGACGCTTCCGCTGGAAGAGATGCTGGACTCGGAGGCACAGCGGCGGCGAGGCTCCAACAGGCGGGGAGACGGCGAGATGTCCTCCTCCTCCTCCACCACGAAACCGTTTGCTATTCCTGAAGGGACCAAACGCAGGAAATGTGTCACAGTGTAGAATAGGGTTATGGGCACAACAGTACTCTGATCATTCAAATGATTTCTTTAACATGCAAGTTCGTGTTTTGTCCGGGGAACACGGACAACCGTTCCAAGTCTTTACCTGTACCGAGGCGCTTTATCGGCGACTCCTCGTCCTCCTCGTCGCCGTCGTCGGCGCTGCTGCTGCGTGTTCGTTTCTTCGGCAGGAGGAGCGTCTCCAGTCGAGGGATCACCACTGACAGGAAGGTCTTGGTGCCCAGGGGCAGCGGCGACACGGCGGACGCCTCCTGGCTCTTGGGTGGTTTCTGGGGGCTGGCGCTCTTGGACTTGCGGAAGAGGACGTTGTTCCGTCGGTTGCAGGCGCCAGAGGCCTCGGTATGGATGTCGCCGTTGGGAAGTGGCGGGTCTGGCACGTGCCCGTTGGGCGTGGGCGCTGAGGTAGACGTGTCGGTATCACCGAGCTCCACGGGAGCGTGGTCCGCGCCGGGTTTGGCGGCCTTCAGAGAGGGAGGCTCTGAGGCAGCGGGCGAGCTGCCGAGCTGCGACAGTGAGGTTAGCAGCTCTAACGTTGGCGGAGGTAAAGGCTTCTCCCCCGGAGGCGTGCAGGGCTCCGCCAGGGGTTCGGGTAGTGGTTTCTGCGCTGACTCTGCGGGAGGCGGGCGTGGCTCCGGGGGGGTGGGTGGCGGCGTTCGGAGGGACTTCTTCAGGCTCATCTCGCTGCGGACCTCCATGATGGTCTTTTTGAGCAGTTTGAGCCTCTTGCTGCGGGACGGGCTGTGCTTCATGGCCGTGCTCAGGTCCAGCTTCTCCAGCAGCGCCTTCAGCTGATCCTCCAGAGGGGTCAGCCGGCGGTAGGCGGGGCTCAGCAGCCGGTCCACTGAGAGACAGACGGTGACATCATCAGACAGTACAACACTGCAGCGCTTTTACAGCTGAGCTGGCTCCAAAAGTAAAAGTTGGCTTTACTGTACTTTGGTACAGTGGGAGGAAGCGGAGACGCGTCGCCCATCTTTATATTAAGTTTATGATATAATCAGGTTAAATACAAGACTACAAATATGGTTGGGGGGGGGGGGCGGGGGCCTCAGTACAGGCCTCAGTATTAGGGTTGCACGATATTGACAAAATGTGACATTGCGATATTAAGCATGAATATTGCGATCGATATTAATTTCGATATTCTTAAACATAAAAACACAAAAAGTTATGGGAAAACACAAAAAATAGATTAACCCTTGTGTTGTCTTCGTTTCAACCTTGAACCATTTTCAGCGCTTATTTCTACGTCCAATATTTTCTGATATAAAACAAAAATTTAAAACGAGCCAATGTGACCTAAAGTCAACACAAGGGTTAAAGAATATCAAAACAACAGTTGTTTGTACAACCCAAGGGTTTATTTAATGATCACTCGACTTACCGTCCTCCCAGGAGAAGGGGGGTGGCGGCTCCAGTTTTGGGGCTTCAGGCAGATGCAGCCCGCTGGGGAAGTCAAAGCCGATTCTCTCGGCCTCTCGGCGGGCCCGGCGCAGGATGGCGCCGCCGTGGTCCTGCATCCGCTGAGCTGCCTTGTAGAAGAACGTGTCCTTGGCGTTGTACTTCATGCAGTTGAAGATGATGAGGTCGAAGTCGGCCTCGAACTCCTCCAGGCTCCGGTATTCGTGAGCGTCGATACGTTTCCTCATGGTGGAGAAGTCCATGGGGTTCTTGATGTGGTCCAGGTAGTCAGCAACCTGCCGGAAATGGAGCACAGGACACGTTGGGCGGGCGGCAGAAGATTTACAGGGATTCACGTTCGTTACAGACATCGGTTCTCATTTTGAATTAAAAACGTAACCCTGCGACGGGTAGGGTTGGGTACCGAAACCCGGTTCCTACGCAACTGGTAGGAATCGGAACGGATTAGAACGCAAATTTCGGTTCCTCATTTCGGTTCCACTTGATGTGTCGACTGAAATATTTTCCCTCTGTCGCTCCGAAACGGACGCAAAAATATCACCCTCTCTCTGTAGTCTACCGTTAGCTAGCTACCGTAAATGTAGGCTACTTTTAAAATGCCATATTTTCCCTCTGGGCTCACCAAAACGGACGTAAAAGCATATTAACCATTCACTGCATGCGATCGCTAGTAAACATATTACATCTTTGATGTCATTTTTCAAGAATCGGTTATCGTTTTTAAAAAAAAGTACCGGTTTGGCATTGGAATCGCAAAAATCCAAATGATACCCAACCCTATAGATGGGTCAAGCGTGCGTTAGCTAGCATTGTCAACACTTCCTTTGGTTGTTTCACAATAAACCCCTGCCCTCGCATTAAAACAGGCAGGAAGTGATGTGTTAGAATCCACAGTAGCTTCATTTTTAAGCAGAAAGTAACAGCTACCAACAAGGTCTACGCAATCACAATTGTATCGAAATCGCAATAGGGACTAGTGCAAAATCCAAATGGTAAGGGGGCGCAATATCTTTAAAGAATTGCTCAATTGTGGTCTAACTATAAGAAAAAGAGTATGCAGAGGCTCAAGGTAGCATACAGTGATGCAATGAGGCTGCTGCTCCGTGTTCCTAGGTGGCACAGTGCCAGTCATTTGTTTGTGTCCACTAGAGTGCCAACTTGTGAGGCACTCTTAAGACAAGTGATGTTTAGTTTTATGTGTTGCCTGGACAAGTCAGAGAACCACATAATTGAAGCTCTAGTCAGCCCTCTGAAAGACGACATTGGTGCAATAGCCTGTATATCCTATAGGCTAATATGCAATTTTTATGTTTTATTGTATCTCCTTTTTACACTATGTATACTGTATTATGTGTTATATGGACCTGTGTCTGCAATAAAGCTTTATATAAAGACAAAATATGTGTCAAACCATTCTGAATTAAGGATTCAGTGCTGCAGTCCCGGCCTACAAATCGTATCCTACAGATTAAAGTTGTTGTTGTTTTTAAACAGATCCTCGCAAAAAAAATAAGCCCGATCTGCCGGCGATTTGATTTCTCCCTGCAGCTCAGGCTGGAAACCTGTACGTTTTTCTATCCTGCTTCCGTTACAAATCTGAGGGGACCAATCACAAACTGGCTTATCCACCTGGCGCGCTATTGACGGGTTTAACACGATGACGATAGAGAAGCGACCAAGCAGCTTCTTGTTTACGTTCAACGTGGCGGCCACCGAAGCGCAGCAACCCGTTGATGCCGCTGTCGCTGCTACGTCACCCAGATCGTTGGTCTGATTGGTTGAAGGACTATCCAGTTGCGTACAGAGTCATTTGAACTATGCCCGTTGATCACGCCTCTTGTGCAGTAGAAAATACAGAGCAGACTCCCCAGACTAATGTTCAATCTTAAAAGATTGAGCTTGGTCTGGTGATAGCCAGACTAAGCGTTTCCTGGACATTTTGGTCTATTTAGTTACTTTCCAGGACTTGGAATGTAAATCACATTATATACCAGATGTAGTAACCCTGGCTGCTGACCGTTGTGGGACCATAGCATGCGACAATGTAATCGATGGACAGTAAAGCAGATTGTTAATTGATAAATGGTGGCAGACCTCCTTGATGTTGACGGGCTGGGCGAAGATACTGTACTGGTCCTTCTCCTGCAGCTGGCTGAGCACGGCTCTCAGCAGGATGTTGAAGGGGGTCAGCTGGCCCTCCAGCGCCGACTGCTGCAGCTTCATCTGACGGGAGAACACGCGCACAAAGTCAAAACTGTGTCCCCTTTCCTTGTTGGGAATGTTCCCGAGGTCAGAGTAGATCGTACAAACAGTCGATGACAGCGGTACATTGGGGGTGTTTGAGGTCAAATTTGTGAGCACAACGCTCGCTTCACATTCAGTCTGAATACACCTGACTTATGAGCAGGTGTATTCTTTAAGACTTTGTCTTAAAGTTGTTATGTATTATCTGCTCAGGAGTGTGTCTGTGTTCCCCGGGTCCTATGTTCCCCGGGTCCTATGTTCCCCTCTTTGTATGAGACTGGGGAACATAGGACCCTTTTTCAAAAAAAGGGTCCTATGTTCCCCAGTCTGTTACTTTTTCCACCATTACTGCCAAATTCCATGGCAAATAGGCCTATGTAGACCTACGGGCTGTTTGACGCGCATATGCAAATAGGCCTAGACGAGGAAAGATTAGGTCAGGGGTGGGTTAGGGTTACCTAACCTAACCCCCGAGCGGGGAACACAGGACCTGGGGAACATATGGATGACCCCATCTGCTCTAGCTTTTCCCACATTTTAGACACAGATATGGTGATAATAATGGTCCAAAATTCAGTCAAATTGCATATCTGTTTTAACTGAAAAACAGAAAATCTTTTGGAGGAAAGACCCCCAAACCCCCCTGTCAAATATGCGCACCCAAGTCTTCCACAAACCTAGCTGAAACATTGAATAACATTACTTATTTAAGCTGATAAAGTGTGAACAACAAACCTTTACTAAAACAAATTTCTCATAGATGCAGGCAGGTGGTTGGAAATAAATACAAAAAATATCCAGACAGGAAACCCCTTTTCGGCATTATTTGCAGATACTTTGATTTCAAATAAAAGCTGGAGAAAAAAACTAAAAAAGGAGAAACGGGGAAGCGGTAAATGATGACGTGACTCTACCTCCTCTCGCTTCAGCTTCTCTCTCTTCCTGATGAGCTCCAGCAGCAGGCGCGCTCGCTCCAGGTCGTGGCGAAGGCGGTGCCACTCTTTCAGCTGCTCCTTCAGCGCCTGGTTCGACTCGGCGCGGTCCTGCGGAGAACAGACAAACTTCAAGTCAGTAAAGTGTTGACACTAGGGATGTCCCGATCAGGTTTTTTGCCCTCGAGTCCGAGTCATTTGATTTTGAGTATCTACCGATACAGAGTCCCGACACTTCTATAATATATAAAAATAAAGAATAAAGAGCAGCGAAAAAACAGATCCAGGATGTTCTTTATTTTTTATTTAATTCACCTTATTTTAACATTCAACAACTCTGTTAACAAAGAGCACTTCTGTGAGGTAGCTTGAACAATCAAGTAATAACATCAATTCTTCACTTTTGGACTTTATTGCAACAGTAAATATAAAAAAAAGTCTAATATAAAAACAAATAGCACCTCAACTTAAAATACCCGGCAGGCATGGAAACAAATACAAAAATCAAAGTGCCCCAGTGTTTGCAGAGCCAGTAATGTGCTTTTAGGAACTGCACTCCTAACTCTTACTGTCCGCAGACATACTCGCGCTTTCCGCTTCAAGCTGCTTCCGTGTTCTACTTTGCCGGTATTTAACCAATAGCGTCTCTGCAACAAAGTGATGTCATGCCGCACGCGTTGCTGTTTCTATGTGGAGTCAAAAGGGCATGACTCTGGGCCACCGCATAACTATAGATGTGTTAAAAAATAATGAGAATATATATACACATATATATATATCCGAGTCCTGATCGGGAGGTAACGTCCGATTCCGATCGAGTCTGAAACCACGTGATTGGGTCCGATTTCCGATCACGTGATCGGATCTGGACATCTCTAGTTGACACTAAAGGATGTTGGGGGTGGAGAAATAGATTCACGTACGTGTCGTGATTGGATTTGAGACCGTTATGAAAATGTATTCTTTCCCCCAGAAAGATTATTTTATCTACCAGTGATTCAACTCAATGGTTTCTGTTTACACGGTATTGCCGACGGCAAATACATCCATCTCCAGCTAAACGAACAGAAAGCAGTAAATCTGTGTCATGTACTTCTTAACAAATGAAATAAATGACAGACTGAGTCCCTAACATGCGATGTGTATTCTTCTTAGAAGACGATTCGTTTTTGAGAAATGTCTCATGATTTATTGTCACTAGAAGTTTATTATTCAACTTTTGTTTTTGTTAAAGAAGGAAAAGAAACTCGCAATGCTATCGAACCGCAATACTTCTAGAATTGCAAATAAATAAATGAAAATCGCAATACAAATCAAAACGGCACGGTGTATTAGGGGAGCATAACATATTGACTATCGTTACCGCGATATCACGTTGCGCAATATTACATTGAAAGTGTCGTGATAAGTATGCAATATTTAGCTTATTTGAATGAATCAGAGAAGTGAAGGAAAAGAAAGGACCTAAAGAGATAGCGAAGGGAGTGAGTGGAGCAAAAGAAAGAACACAAAAGTAAGAAAATGACGAAATAACAGAGATTGAAGAGGAAACTTTAGTGGCCAAAAGTAATCCCATCCCGCATCTATTTCTCACCGTTAGCTATCCCGCAACTTTATAAACGGTGTTTATATGAGGCAGAGTTTGGAGTCGGAATGATTGAATATTTTTCATCCACGACCGACCTGAGGTCCAGCCGCACTACGGAGCCGTACAAAAGTCTCAGTGTGCACTATATTGCTGTGAATCTATTTTGATGCGTTTTCCCGTAACTTTTGTAATTTTACATATGTTTAAAAATATCGAAATTAATATCGATATCGCAATATCACATTTTGTCAATATCGTGCAACCCTACCGTGTATCGTAAAAGAATCAAACCAGGACAAAAGCACTTCGCCCCAGCAGTACTAAAAGATATTGTTCCACGGCGAGCGTCGGCAGCACTGACCATTGGCTTGACTTTGGGCGGATGAGGGTTGGCCTGCAGCCGGCGGATCAGCGGCACGTTGTTCCTCGACTGCCTCTTCTGCACCCAGTAGCTCAGCACCCGCTCCACAAACACCCGCTTCCTCTGGACCGCCACCTGGTTCAGGATGGTGTCGAAACTGACCCACGGGGGGGGGAAACAGGGGAGATCATAATCAATAAATAATCATCAGTTCCTAAGGGATAACCTGACCAGAAACACAACCTCCTATCTCAGGTTCAGGTTACTTTATTGGTACCCGTAGGTAAACTAGGTTTACAGTCCAAGAGGCAGGACATCCTTAACACTTTGTAGACCACCACATAACATTAAAAAAATATATAAAACAGACAAAAATCAGTACATGACCACACTGACTTGTGCAGTTATATGCAGAAATTCTACAGCTAGTACATGACCAAGGTGCTTGTGCATTGTGTGAGAGTAATTCTACAGTTTGTTTAACAGGGTGATTGCCGCTGGGACAAAACGGTTTTTAAATCTCTAGTTCTACAACCAGGGACTATTAGCCTCCGTCCAGAGGGGGGATACTGGAACTCCCTATTCAAAGGATGTAGGCTATCTTCTAAGATGGCCATAGCTATCCGCTGTAGTTGTTTAGCGTACAGGGATGGGGGGTGCAGCTGGGACTCACCAGTCAGCTGACTTGACCATCTTACAATTTGATTGAGGCGATTCTTGTGCTTAACTGAAACACACCCAAACCATGACACTAAGGACAAAGATATGATGGATTCGATAAAGGCCTGGTAAAATAATGTCATCATGTCTTGTGTATATGAAAATGGTAACATTTTCTCAAGCAGTATAGACGCTGTTGTCCTTTTTTACAGACCGCTTATCTAACAAGCTTTACATGTTTGTTCCGTGTCTTTATATCTGTAATAGGTTGTAATCAGGACCGTGACCCGTCACCGTGTTACAGATATTAACTTGGAGAGTAGTCGTAATGAACCAGAATGAACGTGAATGCAGCTTCATGCAAAGTTATTTAATTTGTCAAAAATGTTCTTACCTAAACTAGATCTGGTCGTTACTAATACTGATTGTATACATTTGTGGACCTTGTATACATTTGTCGATATTATATCGATATATCGTGATATGAGACTAGATATTGTCTTAGATTTTGGATATCATAATATCGTGATATGACATAAGTGGTCTTTTCCTGGTTTTAAAGGCTGCATTACAGTAAAGTGATGTACTTTTCTGAACTTACCAGACTGTTCTAGCTGTTCGATTATTTGCCTTTTCCCCACTTAGACATTATGTCCACATTACTGATGATTATTTATCTAAAATCTGTGTGAAGTGTGAAGATATTTTGTTAAAGCACCAATTGTCAACCCTAGAATATCGCCGCAATATAGATAGAGATATTTGGTCAAGAATATCGTGATATCTGATTTTCTCCATATCGCCCAGCCCTAATCTGCAGCTCTAAGTGACTAGGAACTGTGTGAACCCGTGAATTACTGCAGTAATATTGGCTCAAGATGTTGGGAAAACTAAAACTTGTTCTGACTAATAGTGTTAATAAAAAGAACAAATGTTGTGTTAACCAGACAGAATATTCTATTTCCAGGTTTGCATTGTATTGTATTTCTCTGATTTTCCTGTGTATATTTCAGCGGTTATTGGTGCAACTGTCTTAAGTATGCATTGACTCCTGAAACCGGACAGTGTGCAGGAGTTCATTGGGAAACTATTCTTTTAAACTCAGGAGTTAGAAAGTCTATTCAGACGAAGGTCAAACTGAGAGAGAAACACACTTGAGTCGACCGAGTATTGATTATTAATTCATGTGAGAGATGCATTCTGGGAGTCTTGTTAGAAGTTTTTGTCCAACGTTTTGGGCAATTGTTTTTTGACGTTTTTGTCACCTTTTCCGATGTTTTTGGTGAATTTTTTTTCTGCGTTTTTTTCTTCAAATTTTGAAGCTTTTTTCTGACATTTTTGTCACTTTTTTTTCAACATTCTTTCATCGGTTATTTTCCAAATGCTATCAAATTGAATAAAACACCCAAATTCAATGAAAGTATTAAACTGATCATTTACTTTACTTGTGAAGAGCGTTGTACGGAACCCATCCACGTCATTTTTTTGGTTGATCGATTTGGTTGAAAGAAATCCAAATTTCTGATATAGAAACTTTTTGAAAATGGGTCAAATTTGACAACAAGACTCCCAGAATGCATCTCTCACATGAATTAATTGTGTTTTTCTCTCAGTTTGAACTTCAACTGAATAAACCTAGTTTGACGCTTACCTTGAGGCAGTGATGCTGGGCCCAGAGTTGTTGGGGGTCTCAGGTTCCGGTTCTGGTTCAGGCTCCCCTCTCTTACTCTTCTTCTTGTGCCAGCCCTTGGCCCGGGACTTCCCCCTCTTGTCGGCCCTCTTGTGGCAGGCGCCGTTTTTCGGATGGGGCTCCTCGTAGATGTTGAGCTGCCGGCAGTCGCAGCCTTCGGGCGTGTGGCTGCAGCAGTAGGCAGTCTTTTTCACGGAGAAGGTTGCGCCGCCGGACGGCGTCACCTCTTTGACGGGCTCCATCTTCATGTAGAGGCCGGCCTTCTGGGCGCAGCTGACGTGGAAGGCGGTGTAGCAGTTGATCTTGTCGCACTGAATGCACGCCCCGACGCCCTTCTCCTTGCACAGGTAGCAGGTCAGCTTCCAGCGCGCCGGCGGGATGTTGCTGACGCCGTCGATGGGCTCGATAAAAACAGTGTCAGAGAAGCCGACCTCTGGCACCCACAGGGCGCACACCACGTGGCCCCAGCGCTCGTCGTCGGTCTTCTTCAGGGCGCCGCCTCGGTTGGGGCAGAAGACGCAGTCGGCGGGCCGCGACGGACACTGCAGGCAGTGGCGGCACAGCCACTGGCCCTCGGGGACGTACGGCACGCCGTAGCACTCCTGGTGCACGGCGATGTTGCAGGAGTCGCAGAAGAGGATGACGTTGCTGTCGGCGCCGTCGCCGTCCATGCAGATGCAGCAGACGGCGTCCTCGTCCACCAGCGACTGCAGGTCGCTCTGGCCCTGCGTGGCCGCGTGCGACTCCTTCTCGAAGCGGTCCATGAGGAACTCAAACAGGTTGTAGGACACCTGGCTGACGCCCTCACTCTTCCTCTTGTCGTTGATGAGCTCCAGCCAGGCGTAGTCCTCCTCGTCCATGTCGTATTCCACCTCGTCGTCCAGCTCCTCCTCCGTTCGCTCCGTGTACTTGAAGTACGCCGCCGGCCGCCTCGGCACCACCGGCAGGTTGTATTCAACCGTTCTAACCTTTGGCTCCAACAGGCCGCCGGTGCTGCCGTGCGTTGCGGTGGGGGCGCTGCCGCCACCGCCGGCGGCGTGCGAGGCCACGAGCGCCGCGTTCTTCTTCTGCTGGTTGTTTTTCAGGCGCACCGAGCGCACCAGGACCTGCTGGGGCTTCTCGTTGTTCTCCTTGTTGCTGTTGCACTCCATGATCTCCTGCGCCGTGGGGTCGTCGTCGGTGATGACGTCCAGCTTGTCGTAGATGCTGAGCCGGTGCACGCGGCCGTCCACCTCCAGCTCCACGATCCGCTGGGCCTGGGCGTACGTCAGCGTCTCCCGGTTGGGCGACGGCTTGATGGGAGACGAGTCCCTCTTCAGCACCGAAGGTCTGTGATGTCGACTCTTCTTCTTCATCTTGAAGCAGTAAAGACCCTGAAACACCAGACAGATTTTAACAACGTTGTCAATAGGGTTGCACGATATTGACAAAATGGGATATTGCGATATCGATATTAATTTCGATATTTTTTTTAAACATATGTAAAATTACAAAAGTTACGGGAAAACGCATCAGAATAGATTCATAACAAATACGACACAAGGTGTATTTCAACTGACGGTCATACTGGACTGGTCCAACATGAATAAATAAATAATTCTGTAATGTCTACAGAACAGGACATGTTCTACTGGTTGGACAGTATAAAATAAATAAAGAGAACAGGACACAACTTTTCTTTCACTTCTGATTCGTTGCGTTTAGTTGTCTCCATCTATTTCTTCACTTACACTGTCACTCTGTCGAAATATGCACACACGTGGTATGCTCTAGGCCTGCAGGATTAATCGTTATAAAATCGCGATCTCAATTCACGATTTAATTTTTAAATAATTTAGTTTTTTTTTTATTAAAAAAAACAAATCTACTCATTTAATTTTACGAGCCGACTGCATCACAAACTCTACTACTTTCTTCTGCGAGTTTTAAACATAGACTGTATAAAAAAGGTTTTAAAGTGCTCCCAAGCGCTGCGATACTCTCCCTTCTCTTCATTGAAGCCTCTGTGTTTACAGGCTTGTGGTGATGCGCAATGTGCTACAGGTGCCAAAAGAAATCTATGTTTGGTACTATATAATAAACATTACACTTCGTGAGAAAAAAATCACGGCAGAGAATCGTGATATCAATTCTAAGCTAAAAAAAATGTGATTCATATTTTTCCCCGAATCGTGCAGGCCTAGTACGCTCCATAGGGTTCATAGTGGACCCGTGCGCTGACGTGCACTAACATGTGCAAGTGGCATGGTAACTGGCCAATGAAATGACGATCATTACAGCGTTTCAAGCTCTAAATCAAACACAACTAAGCCACACAGCCAACGAACGGGACGCAGCGCTCCACAAAATAAACTTAATATTGCATACTTACCGCGACATTTTTGATATAATATTGCGCAACGTGCTATCGCGATATCGAGTCGATATATCTTGCACCCCTAGTTGTCAGTGACTCACTTGCGTGATGTTGTGGCAGCAACTGACGAGTTTGTGAAGCAACAACCAGCACGTTGGATCCACCGAAGCCTGCAGTAATGATTAACCCCCTTCACCCTGAGGGAACAATGACGGGCAGCTAATGTGTTTACACAAGGATGTCATCACCTCTTCCCACCTTAAATCATAGACGACCAGAGAATTATGTAAAGAAATACACCACTTTTTATCTCTGTCAGTGAGTCATTTTAGTCCCAGTGTGGTTTACTTGTTCTGCAAACTATGAACTATCAATTTATTACTGATGCAATAGGGCTGGGCAATATATCGACATTGTCTTAAATGTTGGATATCGTTCCTGGTTTTGAAGGCTGCATTACAGTAAAGGGATATCATTTTCTGAACCTACCAAACTTACTACCCATTTTATTATTTGCCTTTACCCACAAAGTCATGTGAAGTCATTGTCATTGCCGGATCTCCAGTTCAGTTGGCTGCTGAACGTAGTTACATTAAAGACATGTTTTGCCGCAGCTCAAATCAATTTATTTTCAATTTGTTGTCACATGAAATCGAACAAGGTACAATTCCAGTGAAATGTAATCCCCCATCGAGCGAGCTTGTCTGCATCGACAGCATCGATAGAATGGCAGCCGGCTGGTACCAATCTTGTATAACAGTTAGCCTAAACGGCAACAACAAATATGCTTTTGAAAACCTTTTAGGCTAGAAATAGGCAATCCAGAAATGGAATCTTGGTTTGGTATGGAATCAGCGGTTCACCGCCGATGACTACCGCGCGCGCAAATTACGAATCCCACTATGGCCACGCCAAGACCCGCCCTACAAAGCAGCCCGATTGGTTGGGGTTAGGCATTTCACCTCGAGTGGTTAAGGTTAGGGGGTTGGTCGGGGGATACGTCCTGTACATGTAGCTAAGCATGAACACCTGGCCAATTGTAGTGTGTGATGCTATCGAAGGGCGGGTCTTTGGCGTGGCCATAGTGGGATTCGTAATATTGCTTACCGCGCAGTGTTTGAAAATTACAAGTTGGCAGCGCCCATTTCCGGGATATTTTGGCTTCACTTTTTTGTACATCGGGAGGACGTGGGGACCGGTCTTCCATCTTTATGTACATCCTACGGATTGCAACATTAATGTGATCCAAAATTAGGAAGAGATTCTTAACAACATCGGCAACCGAGAGCGGATGTAAAATCTAAACACGGAGAGGCGTCTTCCATCTTCATACAACGTTACAGTCTATGCAGCAACAGCTGTAGCGTCAGTAGAAATACTCCAAGTGACGCAAAACGCATCACTTGGAGTTTTTCTGCTGACCTGTGAGTAGGGAGATCTGGGGACTGGTAAGACGGTGTAAAGTTTAACATAATTCATTTACATATACTACCAATATCATTATCATTCAAAGTTGTTTGAATATCGGGCAAAGCATCCCTTTAAAGGGGGCGGAAACCGACTGTGATAACTGTTCGCTGGGTGAATGACAGAAATGCACAGAGCAGCAGCACACCTCCGCACCGAGCCTCCGGGCGGCTCAGCTAGCCTGACTGAAGCCGCCGAGAGCCGCTTGTTGTCGGATATCATCGGCTAACAGCAGCTGAGGCTCGTTCGGTTTCTCTCGGTTAAATTGTACATGCTGGCCACCAGCTAACGTTAGCACCTATTTACCAAACCACAACGTTGATCTTTGTTATTAATCGAGACAGCTATTAAAGTGGTGTGTCGAACACAGATCTGTTACACTAAAAGACGACCTGGTGGTGTCTTCCGATCAGGCGGCGGCCTCTCTGGTGGCCAGTTAAACGCAGTAGGACACTCCGTCCACAAACTGGGCTAACGTTAGCCTGCTAGCATTACAACTGAAGGGGGGAGGAAATATGGCGACCAACACAACAAGAAACTGCCTCGATCGGAAAAGGGTGCTTTTCCTATGAGCAGCGCGGACTGGTTTTGGATTCAAACCAGCCCAGACTGTAGCGGGTTAATATTAAAGAGATATGGACAGAGTGAGGCTGAACTTACCTCGGTATTATCACGAATTCAGCTTATAAAAACAGCAGCAATGGCGGTGCGGCCTGCGGAGCGAAGCGGCAGTTAAATCCACATTCAGTCCGCTCATCCAACGGCGGCTGCGGCTCGCGCTGAACCGAGTTAAACTTGAGAGTGGCCGACAGGTATCCAGGGCGACGGAGCCAGTTTCAGAGTGTTATTGATCAGTTGATCAGGATAAATACTGATCAATATAGGGCTGTTTGGAAGCAGTTGGAAGCGGCAGAGCTCAGCGGCTGCCCGAGCTTCTCTTCCCCAACAACAATGCGGTTGTGTGAGATCTTACGTCGTCGTGACGTCACCGCGTACAAACGAAACCCGGAAGTGGCTACTGGCTTCACCTCTAGAGTACAAGTTCTCATACATCCGTGCTATGGTACAAGCATAGATATGTACCCATGTGGTACAAGTAGGAACGTTACTTGGTTATTTGGTGCGTTTAAGGCTTTTCGTCTTTTGCAGTTTGGTATTTGCTGCTACCAGCAGTGGAACGTAATTAGAGGTACTTGGGCATTTTAAATTGTATGCAACTTTATAACGTTACTTCAACTGCACTACGTCTGAGAGGTAAATATTGTACTTTTTTACTCCACTACATTTGTCTGACAGCTTTAGTTACTTTTCAGATGACAGTTTCCATCCCCTTCCTGTTTGGAGATAAACTGAAGGGTGAAGTGTTCCTTAATGTGTTTTGGAATTCTTTTTTATTGTGAAATTCTCCTAAAAATATAAAAAAAAAAATTAAATGTAAAAAATATACATAAAAAAATGATGTCCTTGTGTTGACCCGTTTACATTTTTTGTTTTATATCAGAAAATATGGGACGTAGAAATAAGCGCTGAAAATGTGTAGAAGAAAAATTTAAAACGTTGAAAAAAGGAAAAACAAACTGTGAAAAAAAAAGGCATCAAAAACGTTTTTTTCAAGGTTGAAGGGAAGACAACACAAGGGTTAAAGAGCCTCTCGGATCAGCTGGAAAATGCATCGTCACAAAGCTGAAAACAGGGCTGTTTTTCTGACATCGTGAAAAGTTTTAAAACTTTTTAGAGATACGATGTTCTCACAGGACAGCAACGCTACAAACACAAGATGGTCTCATAGAATAGGATGCATAGCTGTAGATTAAACTACCCAATAATATAAATATAAAGGACTTAAAACTAGCACAATCATAAACATCTACAGTAGTAAGAGACAAAAAACATAACTCAGATTTGAATGAATTTAAATAAAATCCATGTTAACCACAGTTTTGGTTTGCCTCCAAGAAATGACTTTATTTTTTAAAAAAGGTTTACAATTCCTCAATGGAGGATCTGTCACAAAAGACTCCACATAAAATCAGACGGTAAAAACGTATCCTCTGATTGGAAAAACATCCAGTACAGCAATCGGTCAGAGCATGTTTAGACTAGCCTTAGCACGATGACTGGAGGCAGGAGGAAACTTCTATTCTACAGCTACATGTAGTTTCATCCTGCCTCCAGTCTTTGTGCTAAGCTAGCTAGGCTAAACATGCTCTGGACCTAGCACTGTTCAGAAATGAAACTGGTATCCATCTTATCAGACAGAAAAGAATGGACTTTTTCGCTTTACAGCCCTCTATCGGCTATAACCGCACTATGCAAGTTTGCCAGATCGGGCAGCGGATCTGTAGTTCGGATGAGACATAAGAATCTACAACGGACAATTCCGCTTCCAACCTGTAGGGGGACCGAAGAGGAAACGTGATTTGGTGTTGCTTTAATGATAACTCTGTTTCTTTCCCCACCACTCCGCAGCTGTCAGACCAATCAGGTGGACTCGGCCGGTGGATCCGTCTCCTCGTCTTGGCTCTGGTTGGCACGGTTGGACAGCGCGTCCTCTTTGGACAGCAGGTTGTTTTTGCGGAGGTGGCAAGCCTGCTGGTAGGGGGGGCGAATGGGCGGCTGGGTGGGGGGCGTGTACTGGTACTGTTTACTGGCATCCAGCTGAAGAAAGAAAACCGTCAACGGGTGTGAGATTGTGTTTGAAGAAAGGTTAAAAAAAACAACATAAAAACTAGAACCAAGAAATCTTAACATACCCTTTAATTTACCCCTAAAAACACACCAAACACCTTAATCAACATCAAGGTGTTTGGTAGCTAGAGATCCTTTAATTTGAGAAACATTACTGATACGTTACTTTCCCCTTAATTCACATATTAGTTAGAAGTATTCGACAAATCCAAGGGATTCTTAAAGGGATAGTTCAGATATTTTAAAGTAGGGTTGTATGAGCTACGTCTCCATAGTCAGTGTGTTACCTACAGTACAGACTCTGTACTACACACAGTTTGGAATAACGCCGTTTAAAAGAACGGGGTTAGGTAACAACGTTGTTTTTTCCGTAACGGGGTAATCTAACTAATTACTTTGCCCGTCGTTACAACGCCTTTAACGTTACTGGACGTTAAATGCGGTGCGTTACTATGCATTGATTGAATAAACTGTGTAATCTGAACGCACCCCTGGCTCACAGCTAGTGAGGAGGTGGGTTAATAACGAGGTAAGCGATTATGATTGGCTAAGGCAAAGTTATGTTTCATGGTAGCCAATAAGAGCCAGTGTTTTTACACACACACACACACACGCTAAACAGAGATTCAAAGAACCAGCAGAGATGGCGAGTCAGGAGCAATCCGATGAAAAGTTGGCATTTTCAAGGTGGAGATATAAGCACTACTTCAAATTCATTGTGGTCAAAGGCAAGAACGTGCATTTAATGTGTACATTATGTCCAGGAGCGAAGACTTCGTCGACATCCGTTGTAAGCAACTCTAATTTATTGAAGCATCTCACAACGACACACGCATCTACAAAGCTAGTGGCCAAAAACACCGATACCTCCACCACAGATGATAGCTCGCCATCCACTAGCAACGAAGGACTCGGAGCAAAGTCCTCCAAGCAGCAAAAGATAGATCTTTCTGCCTCACAACAAAAAAACTGCTAAAAAAAATCCAAATTCTTTGACATATAGCAACTTTTTTTTTTTTAACAGTAACGCAAATAGTTACTTTCCCTGGTAACGAGTTACTTTTATTATAGAGTAATTCAGTTACTAACTCAGTTACTTTTTGGAACAAGTAGTGAGTAACTATATCTAATTACTTTTTTAAAGTAATGTTCCCAACACTGACTACACAGTACACTAAATATTAAATTTAAATAATAATAAATAATTAATAAATAACCAGCCTTTTCAAAATCACAGTTGCAATGTGCAATTTTAAGCTCATTGAACTATTTTCCAAAAAAGTGCTATAACAATTTTATCCTCCGTGACACGCACTCTTCCACTTTGCCTGACAACTCTTCTCCAAAACAAACTGCTCTGAGATAACAGAGCTCAGCCCATAGCTTCACGCACTCCAGCAGATAGTATGCATGAAATAAAAACAGGACACGTAATTTCACTGTGTGTAGTGTTAACTACGCTAACTAACCCTGTATTGTGAACCGTGTGTAGTGATTAAAAAAAAAAAAAACAGACAACAGCTGTGTCTCAAAGACCGGGCAACAGCCGGGACATTGAGAATCCATGCGCGAGAGGTGATGGATATTTCACTTTGTCATGTATTCACTTCCTTACCCCAAGTGAAGGAGTTCAAGTACCTTGGGGTCTTGTTCGCGTGTGAGGGGACAATGGAGCGGGAGATTGGCCGGAGAATCGGCGCAGCGGGTGCGGTATTGCATTCAATTTATCGCACCGTTGTGACAAAAAGAGAGCTGAGCCAGAAGGCAAAGCTCTCAATCTACCGGTCAGTTTTCCTTCCTACCCTCACCTATGGTCATGAAGGCTGGGTCATGACCAAAAGAACAAGATCCAGGGTACAAGCGGCCGAAATGGGTTTCCTCAGGAGGGTGGCTGGCGTCTCCCTTAGAGATAGGGTGAGAAGCTCAGTCATCCGTGAGGAACTCGGAGTAGAGCCGCTGCTCCTTCGCGTCGAAAGGAGCCAGTTGAGGTGGTTCGGGCATCTTGTAAGGATGCCCCCTGGGCGCCTCCCTAGGGAGGTGTTCCAGGCACGTCCAGCTGGGAGGAGGCCTCGGGGAAGACCCAGGACTAGGTGGAGGGATTATATCTCTAACCTGGCCTGGGAACGCCTCGGGATCCCCCAGTCGGAGCTGGTTAATGTGGCTCGGGAAAGGGAAGTTTGGGGTCCCCTGCTGGAGCTGCTACCCCCGCGACCCGATACCGGATAAGCGGACGAAGATGGGTGGATGGATGGATGTATTCACTTCGTTGAAACAAGAGAAGAAAGCCTCACTGATGTGAAGAACAGGACAGAGAAACGTTTATAAATGTTCTCTACCTGCCGTATGCCAACGCTCCCCCGTCTCTGCCCAGGCATGCCCCAGCTGCCACACATTTGGTGACAAACTCCGACGCACACGCAACGGTGAAAAATAAATGTGAATAAATGACAGTTACACTCACCGCCAGCAAATGCTCTTTCTGTTGTGATTGGTGGTATCTTTACAACTCGGCATTGCCTTGTTTCCTACAGACTGTGTTGATGTGACTTGCGGTTATATATATATATATATATATATATATATATATATATATATATATATATATATATATATATATATATATATATATATATATATATATATATATATATATATATATATATATATATATATATATATTTATTTATTTTTATTTTTATTTTATTTTATTTTTTTTTGAAGACTCAGTTAAGGCGGCATGCACGTGTTGTTAAGGCGGGCCGCCTAAACTGCAAAGTGCTGCGGGAAACCCTGGTTAACTGCTCCTCAGATCTCTGCAGGGTGAATCCAGACAGCTAGCTAGACTATCTGTCCAATCTGAGTTTTCTGTTGCACGACTAAAACGACTTTTGAACGTACACATGTTCCACCAAAACAAGTTCCTTCCCCGAGGCTATTTTGCAGAGACACCGCTGCGCTGTCTGGGGCTTAGTGCCGCCCAAGACGATTGCGATTGGTTTAAAGAAATGCCAATAAACCAGAGCATGTTTTTCTCCCATCCCAGCATGCTGGGTGGATCACCAGACCCTCCTACGCAGTGCTGTGGAGGAGGGTCTGGCATTGCAAGACTAGTAATAAACTGACTATGGGTAACTAACTCATACAACCACACTACAAAAAAATCCAAACTATCTCTTTAAGTCCTTTTCAGACATGGAACACGTTACATTGCTGGCTTCATCCATCTTTTGAAGTAATGGCTTTTTGTCATTCAGACATGACAGGACATTTACAGAAGGAGCTGAAACATTTGGGGTTAATTAACGGATAAATGAATGGATAAGAATAGTTTTCATGCAATGGATAATTACTAGGGATTTTTACACCTTAAAAAACACTTAAACTGTGCAGATAATCCATTAAAGATAGGATGGCTTTCATGTTTTTTTTGTTACATTTTAAGAAGTTTCTTGAGCACAATTATTGAATGACTAAAAATGATTGTTTTAATGTAAGAACCATGTTTTTGTTGCTCAGTTTAACTCTGTGGAGATGAACTTGCGTCTGGTCACCTGCAGAGGGTAGGTCCTGTCTGAGTCGAAGGCGCTGAGGTCACCGCACGCCAGGAAGGGAACGATGACGCGGTTCGGACCCTCTAACTGGTTGAAGTCCACATCTGGAGGACAGAGACCAGAACACACTGAGGAGAAGCAGGAGCAGGGCACGCAGGGGAACTAAAGACCGATCCAATTCAGACTTAATCTACGGAGACTACCCGTATGTAACCTTTTTGAAATAAGAAATGCGATTGAGAATAGGCCTGCACAATAAATTCGTTTTTTTATCGTCGTTGCGATATCAACTGGCGCAATATACACACCGCGAAAGACTGCAACTAGAGTTCGGTATCGTGACTTTAAATGACATATTTCTCTTTTCCTTAGACATCCAATTTAAAGACTGAATAGGTAAGTAAAACATCAAGTATATAAAAAAAAAAAAAAAATCAAAGAATATGTATTTTTTTACACTCGTCTTAAGGATTTTTTCAAAACATGACACACGTGTTTGCATTAATAGAACAGCTTTTAAAGGTCACATGACATGGTGCTCTTTGGATGCTTTGATATAGACCTCAGTGGTCCCCTAATACTGTATCTGAAGTCTCTTTTATATAGACCTTAGTGGTCCCCTAATACTGTATCTGAAGTCTCTTTTATATAGGCCTTAGTGGTCCCCTAATACTGTATCTGAAGTCTCTTTTATATAGACCTTATTGGTCCCCTAATACTGTATCTGAAGTCTCTTTTATATAGGCCTTAGTGGTCCTAATACTGTATCTGAAGTCTCTTTTATATAGACCTTAGTGGTCCTAATACTGTATCTGAAGTCTCTTTTATATAGACCTTAGTGGTCCCCTAATACTGTATCTGAAGTCTCTTTTATATAGGCCTTAGTGGTCCCCTAATACTGTATCTGAAGTCTCTTTTATATAGGCCTTAGTGGTCCCCTAATATTGTATCTGAAGTCTCTTTTATATAGGCCTCAGTGGTCCCCTAATACTGTATCTGAAGTCTCTTTTACATAGGCCTTAGTGGTCCCCTAATACTGTATCTGAAGTCTCTTTTATATAGGCCTTAGTGGTCCCCTAATACTGTATCTGAAGTCTCTTTTACATAGGCCTTAGTGGTCCCCTAATACTGTATCTGAAGTCTCTTTTATATAGGCCTTAGTGGTCCCCTAATACTGTATCTGAAGTCTCTTTTATATAGGCCTTAGTGGTCCCCTAATACTGTATCTGAAGTCTCTTTTATATAGGCCTTAGTGGTCCCCTAATACTGTATCTGAAGTCTCTTTTATATAGGCCTTAGTGGTCCCCTAATACTGTATCTGAAGTCTCTTTTATATAGGCCTTAGTGGTCCCCTAATACTGTATCTGAAGTCTCTTTTATATAGGCCTTAGTGGTCTCCTAATACTGTATCTGAAGTCTCTTTTATATAGACCTTAGTGGTCCCCTAATACTGTATCTGAAGTCTCTTTCCAAAAATTCAGCCTTGGTGCAGAATTACAGCCACTAGAGCCAGTCCCACAAAGAGCTTTACTTAGGACGTGCCATTTCTGTGTCTGTAGCTTTAAAGCTTTTTTAATTTTTTTCTCAAAGGCAGAGCAGGATACCCAGGGCTCGGTTTACCTCTATCGCCATTTCTAGCCACTGGGGGACCATAGGCAGGCTGGGGGAACTCATATTAATGTTAAAATACCTCAAAGTGAAATTGTCATGCCATGGGACCTTCAGAGAAATGAGTTAAGCAGCGCCGTCTGACTTGTCACCAAACATGGTGAAGGGAAGTGATGCTGCTTCTATCTCCCAGTGGCATCGTGATTCTGTTCTGACTGCGTTCACGTGTTTGGTTTTCCTGATCCAGATCCGATATCCAGAGCACATAGGGCAAAAGGGCTCATAGTTACCGTAGGAATGATCCAGCAGAGGGTTGGACATGTTGGGGACATAACCTTCAGGAGGAGAGTAATTCTGACACACCACGAAGGCCTCTGCACACACACAGACAGACAGACAGACAGACAGACAGATACTGTAAGTATTTTGTCAACCGCGTTCAAGCTTATACCACTGATCCAGATTCAAATTAATGTGGTAAAATCCACTTTTACTTTGAGTTCAAATTATTTTGTCAAACATTCTGGGCGTCTCAGATTTTATTTCTTTCAATTGGATAGCAGCCCTCAGTATAAAACTCTCAGATGTGTAAATGATTTGACATGAGCTAGGGGCAGGGTTCGGGGGGGGGGGGGGGGTTGCTCACCAATGCTGGAGTTCCTGCTGCTGCGAGGCTTGGCGCAGGTCACACCACTGAAGAAGATCTTCAGCTGGGAGTACAGCAGAGTCACGTCTTTACCTCTGAAGATCTGAACAACACCGGACAATGAGGGGTTAATACAGTGTGACACAGCGTCACCTCCACCCACAATGCACCACTGCATTAAACTACTTTCACTGTGGGAGTTACGGGGCATTCAGACCAATTTGCTGCGGCGGGGGTAGCGTCAATGAAACGGCCCGTTTGTGTGACGTCCTGCTGTGTTCTTAAAACCCCAAAAAAAACACAAGTAGACTTTATATTTCACAATAACCGTTTTCCGTCATATCGTTTACAGATTTCGACTTTTCCGAACGCACTTGAAGGCAGCTTTATTTCACAGGAGAGCGAGAGAGAGAGAGAGAGAGAGAGAGAAAAGAGACGAGCGAGACAGAGCAAGTGCTTTGTTGTTGCAGGAGACATTCAGCTGTTACATAAACTCCCGGGCAGTTCAGGGCTTGTGTTTAGTTTTTTTGCCCTCATAGTGTTTTTAAACTTTCTTGTGGCAGCGATCGAGGCAGTGATGTTTCCTGTTTACCGCACGGGACTCTCACACCGCCTCAAACCCGCTGCGTTTCTTTGCGTATCCCCCCGGCGGCAACCCCCGCCGCAGCCTAAACGCACTAGCCCCATTCAAAATGATTTTTTTATTTTTATTTAATAGTTTATTTAGATAGGCACAGTCCATATTAATGGACATCTGTACAAGTACACAATGTAAATATGCTAGAGTTAGCACCATAGATAATTTTCATCTATGAAAACAGTAACAAGCATGCAACACTCTCATAGTTTAAGAGTCAAGACCAACGCTAACAACAACGACAGTCAAGACAAAGTACAACAGAACATGTGATTGTCACACATAGTGAAATGTGTGAGGCAGTTAAAAGTGAGTGCAGCTTTGGTTTTCTAAAAGCCAGAATTTTAAATGAGTTTCAAAATTGATGTATGTGGGACGGTCCCTTATTGTGGAGGGCAGGCTATTCCAATATTTACTTCCCTTTACTGACAAGTTTGTCCAAAAGTGGTGCGCCTAAAAGGTATTACACAGTCCCCTTTGGTGGAGGCCCTTGTACTACCACCACTCTCAAATCTTTGAAATAAATTATTCAGTGGGGGCGGGACACAGTGATGTATAGCCTTACATACAAAACAGGCACTGAAAATTCTCAAAACTCAATAGTTTGTGTTTTTCCAGTATGCTATAGTGATGAAATGATACCGCTTTTTTTATCCAAGATTTTAATGGCTCTCTTGAAGAGTGCTTCAATAGGCTTAAGCGTTGTCATGTTAAGGTGCTTTCCGACCGGATAGTACTTGTACTTTTTAGAGGAAAAGTACACTTCTAAGCAGTTCTAAGAACTACTCTCCCCCAAAATATTTTTTTCCGTTTGCATTCCCACTGGCCAAGTAAAAGCCTCTTATTTACGAGAGCGGTCTGAGAGACCTCCAGCTCACAGCGAGGTCTCTGAGCATGACTGGCCCAGCGACGAGCTAGAGGCCGGGGCAGGCGCTTTCTGGCTGTCGCCTCACTTCATGGAGCTCCTCAACTCCGAAAACTTTGAAGCAAATTGTCAGTTCGGCATCAATTTTCGCAAGACTGCCTATATTCGAAATCTAAACAGTTAATTTCTCGCCTAAAACGTTGTCAGAAGTGAATTTAATGATGATAGGATGGTGAAAATTGTTAAAAATGTCCCGCTGTTGGTTGTTGCTCTGTCTGCAAGTTACGAGATGGCAGTGGGCGTGACTTATAAGTTCGACCAATCAAGTACACCTAGGAAAAGGGAAAAGGGAAAAGACCCTGCTCTGAAGTAGGAGCTAAAAAAGTACGCTACTACGGCCAGAGGAACTTAAAAATCCCCAAATTTTTACTGTCGGAACACGACAAAAAATGTGCTCTAGGAACGTTTAGTTCTAAGAACTGCAAAAATCCCTCCGATCGGAAAGCCCCTTTAGTTAGAGACCAATTGAATGGAAAGCCCTGCATTTTTGCCGGACCGTCGGACGGCCGACGCAGGCTGTCTGAGCCCGGCCTTATCCAGAATGTGTTTTTAGGCCAATGAGTTTGGTGTTTGGACAAACAAACAAGATATAAAGTGTTAATCAGTGAGCTTTTAGAGGTGCTGATAGGTGGACTTTGTTTCCATCGAACAGAGCCAGGCTGGTGTCCATCTGTTTCCATTCTCTGTGCTAAGCTAAGCTAAGAGGCTGCAGCTTCAAATTTGAGTTAAAACTAGATTTAATACCGAATAACATTAACGTAACATTACAAAATGTGTTATCAATAAACCATATGAATAAAAGTGGGACTCGCCTTGGCCACAAACGTCCCTCCAGGTTTCAGGACGTGAGTTGTGATGTTCAGAGCCTGAGAGACAAACAGGCGTCAGTATGACATCACAGACCGACAGCTGACCACTAAACACACCTCTGTACTCACGGCCAATAGGAGCTGAGCCTGGATGTACTCGTCCACGTCATGGAGCCCGGTCACTATGGAAACAGAACAGGAAATAACTCCAGACAGCTGAATATATATATATATATTTTTTTTAAAGGGAGACAGGAGAGACTTAAGATCAGGGCCACGTTCAGCTTCGACAAAACCTAGCAACACGGTTTGTTTTAACTGAAACGGGGGTGCGTTGAACACCCTGTTGTGTGGCGCTCTGCCTTTTCATTACCACCAGTTTCCAGACACGTCTCTGCTGATTGGGTATCACCTGTGACACAGCCAATAAACGAGAGACACGCCCACCAAACGAGAGAAAACGACTCCAAGCGGTTGCACGCCGTTCCGAGGAAAGCTGTCGTTCAACCAGGAAACCGTAGCAAAACGGTGCACACCGACTTGAGATTGAACGCGCCTCTGGTGAGGACAGACAGGAAGTGAACATCTCACCGTCTGGAGCGCCGTCACACACCACCAGGTCGGCCGGCTGACCCTCAAAGTGACGGATGATCTCCTGCGCTGTCGACACCTAAGAAGAAGAAGAAGAAGAAGAAGAAGAAGAAGACGACACAGGTCATGCCAAGCACTGACGCACTTCTTGTGTTTTACAAACTGGGACGAGTCAGATTTACGTCATCAAATGGACGACAGCGGGACAAACACTAACGACTTGTTAAAAGGATTGATTGTCCTGCTCCTTACAGATGCAACAGGATGGTTATTTATTTATTATTATTATTATTATTATTTCTTTATTTAAAAGGGACAACACACCAACATGAGAACAGAGTCCAACGTGTAAATGTGCCAGATTTAGCCATACAGGCTAATTTCCATCTGCAGTCACTAGCAGGTTAATGGCTTAAAACAATAGATACACTACAACAATACAACACATACACATCAAACAAGACATAAACATAGACAAGTAAAAATGACACAACCACTATTCCAGATCAGGACAACTGGCAGGTTGATGGCATGAGAAAAACATAACACAAGTATCATACACAGTAGACACAGGTGAAAGTGCTAGACACACATTAGAACGCACTGGATTGTGTGGTTCTATATGCCACCCAGTGCCCCGCCCAGTGCCTCCCTGCCAAAGTGGAATAAAAGAAGAGCCAGCAACGATGGTTCCACGTTACGTTTTGTTATTTCCTGCAGTGGAAAAGGGCGATTAGAGTTACACCGTCAGATTCACGGTGCCGTCACCTTGGTGATGTCTCCCTGGATCTGAGTGACTCCGGGCAGAGGAGCCATGGCCTGCAGGTCCACCGCCACGATCTTCACCTCCTCCCCCGTCTCACTCTTCTCCTCCTGCCCTCTGAGTGGAAAAACAAAACAATCAATCACTTCACTGTTGGTATTTGTTCAAATCCATTTCATTTCTTTCTACATGACTGTATGTTTATTTAAAAAAAAGTCAAACCTGAGTTTTCGACTGAGGACCTGACTCCAGCTGCCAGGAGCTGCACACAGATCAACTGCTCGGTTCACACCTAAGGCAGAAAAAAAAGAAACATTAATAAATGTCAAATCAGCCATTTGTTTAAAGACAGCAGAAGAATAGAGTCAGAGACAGGCGCAAAGAGGGATACCAAATAGAGTTTAGATTCTCTGCCCGAGCCTGAACTTGACCAGACCTGACCCACAGGCCGGGTCGGGCCGATATTTTCCGCCGCTATACTCTGGCCGGGCCCTTAAACAAGCATTTGTGTTTTTTTTAATCATTACTGTATTAGCCTAATTGGGTGCCTCACCAGCTCCTCCCGTAGCTCTGGGTGGATGTCCTGCAATGACGTGAGTGTGAGGTAAACTGGGCTACATCGCGTCTCCCCCCTCTGCAGCACTGTTGTCAGCCAGTACGTCAGCATACACACCGCGGCGAAGGACAGTATTATTAGGTGATCGAGACTAGAAGGGCTGCCTTGATCTGTTACCCACACTATCCGGCTGAGGGAGCAGCTAGGGTCGAGCTTTTTTTTACGTTTCTTCATTCAGATCCATTTGCGATCCGTTCCATTCTGAATAAACAAACAGCCCAGTTTACATGCGTAAATTAACATTAAGATTTCTGCAGTTCAAACAACTCGGAATTGTAGTTGAGAACGTCAGTTATAACGGCCCACGTATTAAAAAAATTGTCGGGTTTAGATCGGGCTCTGGCTCATAATTCCAGTTAATGTGTCGGGCCGGGCCGGGCTCGGACACAACGTGCTCGGGCTTGATTTTTTTTGGGCCGATCTAAGCTCTAATGCCAAAGGAGCCCCAAAAGGCCCATAGAGGCAGAACCAGACTCCGTTTGTACTAGAGATGTTCCGATACCAATACCAGTATCGGAAAAGCCTCCAAAAACTGCCTAAAATGCTGGTATCGGAAAGTCCTGGAGTTTATCCACCGATCTGATACCTTCCAGCATTTAGCTCCAAAGAAAATCTACTTTAAAGTTGTATTTATGTTTTTTTTTCCGTTATGACTGACTCTCAAACTGGATAATAAAAGAAAGTTCTATGGCGTTTGTTTGTGTTTGTTCTTGTTTCACAAAAAGTTTAACCCATACAACAAAAATAGAAATTGTATCACATCCATACAGGGGTAGTAGTACACAGCTGTTAAAACATAATAAAATATAGGACACACTGGTATCGGATCAGTACTCGGTATCGGCCGATACACAAGTTCAGGTATCAGAATGCAAAAAAAAAAATGGTATCGGTCAAACTTTGGTTTATATTCTCTCCAGTAGGGTGTAATGTAGGCGGGATATTTAGGTGTCTGGAGCCCATCAGGCGTCCTGCGGGTCTCACCTGTGAACAGGTTGAACTCGTGGTCGAGCTGCAGTAGCTTGAAGGCGCTCCTCGCTCTCCAGCCCTCCTCTTTGGCCAGACGGTAGTAAATGTCCCGCTTGTCTTTGGAGGAGCGACCCATCCTGACCTCTGATCCCTCGGTTTGGAAAAAACAGACAGACACGTAGACACACAGACACACAAACACCCAGACACACACACACACACACGCACGCACGCACACACACACACACACACACACACACACACACACACACACACACAATATACCATATATTATATACACATATATTATATACACATACAATACAATATACATACTGGTTTTGTTTTAGTGGAATCACTGCAACGATGTGATGACGCGTTGTGATAAACAACAAACTATTTTTTATATTCTTTTACCATTATTTTATTGTATTGTAAATTATTATTTCTTGTGTACTGGTCAATGCAAATAGTAGTTTCAACATTACCAAATACCTTTAAAGCATCACCTGTGTCCACTATCACTATCAGTCCGTCTGTTCCAACCAAAAAACGTTAAACCGTGCTGTGTGATCCGACTAAGAAAGTCAAGATTTTACTAAAAAAGTTTGACATTTGGTTTATTCTTTATTAGCCGAATTACGGAGCACCTCTTGATGAATCTAAAAATGTATTTGTTCATGAATTAGTAAACAATATTTTCGTGGTGAAGACCCGTTAACTTGATCTAATTCTCTTTTTAAACGGGGTTTGGCTTAGAGTGCACAAGAAACTGCATATTTCATGGCTGTTTGAGCTTATCGTCTGACGTTAGCGCAGTATATGTCTCTGGGTTAAATATATACACACTTTAACTAAACTATACATATAAAACAATAGTATATTTTCTCATTTTAACATACTTTATTAAGCATTAAGAAACTATTTGACTTACTGTTCACGTGCAGTTCCGGTGTTGACGATGGAAGGACCCCTGCTGGTAGGTAGCTGTCCCCGAAACGCCTGTTCAAAATGACGTTGGCATACCAACCATCTTGGCTAGTTGTTGGTAGCGGCCACACGGTGTCGCCGCAGACACATGGAGGTAAAAACCTCCTGAAGGAATATCACAGAAAATATCACTGATTAAGTAATGGGTCCAAGTAAAAGGACATTTTAAGCGTTCTGTATTAAAGAAGAAACAAACCAAAAGGTAAATATACATACATTTTGGATTGGATATGTTTTAATGTAACTGAGGGGAAATGTGGTTATTTTAAAGTGGCCATATTATGCTCATTTTCAGGTTCATGATTGTAATTTGAGGTTGTACCAGAATAGCTTTACATGGTTTAATTTTCAGAAAACACCATATTTTTGTTGTACTGCACATTGCTGCAGCTCCTCTTTTCACCCTGTGTCAGGTCTGTGTTTTAGCTACAGAGTGAGACCTCCCATCTTCTGTAACATCTTTGTTGGCAGTCACACATGCTCAGTAGCTGGGTAAGGATTACATGAGCTAGCTAGCGGTTTCTGCAACTTCGGTCAGTACAAGGCACGGTTAGCCGGGAGACTTCTTCTAAACGAGGGCGCACTTCCAACTTTGCGTGGAATACCTGCAGAACAGCGACACGTAAGTAGTTCTATACAATTTATTTTGTAGATTAGTGTGAATTTGTGTGTGTGGTAGCAGTGTTTTGCCATTGAGAACAAGCTAGCATGCTAACGGTTAGCCCCCTCGTCTCGGCTAGTGACGTAGAAAGCCGTGCAGATTTTGACCAGCTCACCCTGAGACTGAAGGCAGGACACATTCAGAAACCGGATCTCACTCAAAACAGCAACTTTTCAAAGTTTGTCTGCGTGTGGAAGCACCAGAGACATAAACTAACACCCCAAATCCAAGAAAAAGTGATTTTTTCATAATATGGGCACTTTGAATGAAAATACTGCAGATGAAAAAAAAAAAAAAGTTCAAATTTGAAATAGGATTTAAAGCCAAAAAAGTAAATTTTTCTTTTATGAAATTTACATTGACAAAGGCATGTGTTGTTTTTAAAGTGAGGTATTTAGGAGTTTTAAAGGAGCTGAGTTTATTAATTTGCCGTTTTTAAGCACTGTTCACCGGCTAATTAAATGGTTATGAACAGGTAAAAAAATTAAGTGATTGTTTTTCCAAATTAAAATAGTTATTCAGTAAAAATGGAAGAATATGAGCCTTCTTGATAAACCCTTGAAAAAGAAATAGTTTTGACAAGGAACTATAATGGAACATTTTATCTACCTAGATTTTTCATTTCATTAATATTAAAGGTCCAATGTGGAGGAATTTCTCCCATCTAGCGTTGAGATCGTATATCGCAATCAACTCTCTCACCACGCAGTTCAAAGTACGTATTACAGCTACGGTAGCCTTCACGCCTCAAAAAGCCGGTCTCTTGCTCTTTTCAATATCCTTTTTCTGGGCGAAGAAGAAGACTCCTGTTCCTGAAATTTGGATTTTGAATACGTGTGGTCCTCCATGTTTCCTTCTTCAAACTTGCCGAGGCCGGGAGGCTACGATACCCATTAGCAGCATTAGCAGCACCTGTGAGTGAAAGGCGGAGCAGTATGTCCTGTATGTCCCTTACCGGCTAACGTATTTCAAGATGGAGCATGAATATGGAGCGTCTGCCCCAGTTCATGAGAATGCAAATGTAACATTTCAAGCCAAAAGGAATACTTGGAATTGATGAATATTCATGAAAAGGACACGTTTGTGAACAGGCAACACAGATTTTGATAATGAACAACCAAACACACTGGACCTTTAAGTTAATGGTCACTAAACAAAGTTGTTGTTCAAGGTGGTTTCAAATGTAATGTAAAGCAAGTCTATTTTCCTCTATTAATGACTCCCTGGACCAATAGAATTGAAGGATTGGAGAAGAAAATAAAGTAGATCTGAGGTTATTTTTGAATGTAATGTGGTTTGTAGAGATGAGTGTCAGAGTCTAAAAGGAGCGGACACATCACACGGAAGATCAGTTTATATACAAACAGGTTTTATTTGAAAAGTTTCCATGAAAAAATACTTTTTCCTGTGAGAATTGTATATGACACTCAGAACTACCGCGCTTAACCTGCGTTGAGAAAACTCAAAAAACTTTATTCTTGTTTTCAGGATGACAAAAACATGAATTACTAAAAAAAAAATGTTTTAAAGTTAGAGAACTTAAATAAATAATCCCATGACGAGGAATGTCTTTTTACTAAATAAATTAAATACTTAGGAAATGTACAAAATATAACAAAAATACATACATTTTGAATACATATATTCAAAATACAAAACTGAATATTTGCATTGACTGTGCATTAGAGAGAGAGAGAGAGAGAGAGAGAGAGAGAGAGAGAGAGAGAGAGAGAGAGAAAATAATTTCAGACAAAGTGATGAGATGAGCCATGGTCGTGGCATCGATACTGAAACTCTGGTATCGTATGGACACAGATGTCAAAGTAAAAATATAAAAAATGAAATAAGAAGCCCCGTTTAAACAAAGAGAACAAACAACACAACCAACTGTCTTGATGATCCTGAGAGATATTTTCTCTTATTTTGCTAGTTTTAGCCTGTATTTTAAAAATCACGGAAAGTCCTCATCTATTTGTTTTTTAGGCAAAAGGAAACACTGAGGGATGTGCTACATTATATGTAACAAAGAAAACATTTATACTCCGTATCAAGTATGTGTGTGTGTGTGTGTGTGTGTGTGTGTGTGTGTGTGTGTGTGTGTGTGTGTGTGTGTGTGTGTGTGTGTGTGTGTGTGTGTGTGTGTGTGTGTGTGTGTGTGTGTGTGAATAGTGTCCCACCACATCAGCAGGTGAGGGTCCTTCGCCCGTGTCGGTGCTGACATCACACAGCCTGTTCCCTGTCTTTGCTGGCTGCCTGCTACCTCCTCCTGGCCAGGAACCTGGCTGGCTTAGTCTCTTATTTAACTGTGTTTATTTTGGTTTAGAAACTTTATTATCTCAACTAAAAAGGAACGTCTGAAGAACCCTCCGGACCAACTTCTGAACTGCAGTTGGTTACCGTGGCAACGCTCTGCCCACAGCAACCTTCAAACCAGGGACGCACCGAATCCAGAATTTGGCTTCGGATTCGGCCAAATATTGGGCTTTTTGACGGGGTTGAGTTTCTGCTGAACTTTAGAATTTTTTTCACCGAACATTACGCTGGTCGACGTAGTGACGGCGCCGTTGATTACGGGAAGGTGGTTACATAGGTGGAGCGTTCAATGCAGCAGGCTGTGAGAAAGTGAAAATGGAACTCGTCAGCAGGACCCTAAACAATACACAACATCACCGCTGTTACAACATCTGGTATCAAACATCTGGAAGAATACGAGTTGTGATGAAGGAATCTACAGACAGCAGCCAGAATGCAGCAACTTCAGGTACGGCAAAGGAAGGACCGTCACTGCTAAAAACTGTGGACGTTGTTTACTTCATTAATGTGTTTACTGTGGTAATGGACTGAGGATGGGAGGAGGAGTCGGTATTCGCTTTAGGCAGAATCTTAACCAGTGGATTCAGTATTCGGCCGAACCCCAAAAATCTGGATTCGGTGCATCCCTAATTCAAACTCAAGGCACTCTGAAACACGAACACCAGACAGGCGTTTAGGCTCTATAAGAGCGGCTCTACTGTCTGTGAATGGGAGGGCGGGGGGGGGGGGGCTTCGAGTCAACCCAACCCTGAACTGTGACGACTCGCTCCCGCCACCAGAAAACACGTCCTCGCGGCGTCAACGCCGCACGCACGAGGACGTCCAAAACGCCGACGAGAGGCATCTGTCAATCAAGTCTATGTCACGCCCCCTCCTGGCAGCCTCGCGTTGACCAATCAGAGGCCCTGCTGGCTCGAGGAGGAGGAGTCCACTGTGACGGCGTGGAGCGTGATGGCGTCGCCGTGTGCCTGCTGCCCGTCGCTGCCCGTCACCCAGGGGTGGAGGAGAATCTGCTCCAGGGTCGGCCGGTCAGACGGCTGCTGGCTCAGACACCAGCCAATCAGCTGCTGGCACTCTGTGACACAAATACAAAAAAGGGATAATAACTATTTGTACAGTACTTTTCAAAACAAAGTTACAAATTGCTTAACAAGACAATAACAACATGGCAGACCAACAATGAGTTTTACATTATTAAAAAAGGAGCAACACTAGAGAATAAGTATAATAGAACAATATTAACTATTTAAAATATAGGTTTAGATAATGCCATTATGTATAAAATAGGATTAAAACGGATAAAAGTACCATTCAGGCCACATATCCAGTAAAAATATCACACTTTCTCTGTAGTCTACCGTTAGCTAGCTATCGTAAATGTAGGCTACTTTCAAAATGCCATATTTTCCCTCTGGGCTCACCAAAACGGACGTAAAATACTGTACTTCATATATTTAAAGTACTTTAAAACGTAAAAAAAGAGCCTTTCTTTGATGTCACTTTACAGGCAGAGCTTCCTCCCTGGACATCGATGTAGGACCGGATCTCGCGATCTAAGCGGAGCAGACTCGTCGCGCTCGGACTGACCTGAGGAGATTTTGCGTCTGAAGTAGAGCCGTCCTCTCAGGATCTCCTCGTCCTGTTCGAAGGGGATGTCCCCGCACACCATGTCGTACAGCAGCACGCCGAGAGACCAGACGGTGGCCGGGCGGCCGTGGTACCGGTGGAACCGGATCCACTCCGGAGGACTGTACACCCGCGTACCTGCAGGGGAGGAGGGAGGTGGCGTTAGGTATTTATCATATTGGACAATGTACAGGAAGACAATGGTCTGACTGAGGCTCATAAGCGCTAACGGCAATTATGATATATATATATATATATATATATATATATATATATATATATATATATATATATATATATATATATATATATATATATATATATATACACACATACATACACACTTCTTTAGTTGCACATAATGCAATACATTTGTTTTTTTATTTACAGTTACAACTTATGTTTTTTTTTTTTTTATGTTACAAAAGTACAAGAGCACACACTGATCCGACTCACCATCGAACTCGGTGTAGGCGGCGTCTTTGAGGAGCGCCCCCGAGCCGAAGTCGATGAGCTTGATCTGTCCGGTCCGCAGGTCCACCAGCAGGTTCTCGTCCTTGATGTCTCGGTGGACGACGCCGCAGGCGTGGCAGTGACGCACCGCCTCCAGCACCTGGCGGAGGAAGCCGCGCGCCACCGCCTCTTCCAGCGGGCCGCGCTCCGTGATGTAGTCGAACAGGTCCTGCCCCAGCTCGGGACGCTCCATCACCATCAGCCAGCCGTCCGCCAGCTCCCACCAGTCCAACAGGCGCACCACGCCGCCAAACGCCCCGCCCACCTTCTTCAGCAGCACGATCTCCAGAGGAACCACCGCGCCGCACTGAGAGGGAAATACAGCTTGATCTCACCGCCCAGAACTTATAAACATTACACTTAATCACGTAGAAATGACAGATACAAAAAGTACTTTAGTTGCACATAATGCAATACATTTGTTTTTTTATTTACAGTTAGTTTTTTTTTTGTTTTTTTTTTTAAGATAATTTTTTTTGGCATTTTAGTCCTTTATTTGTATAGGACAGCTTAGACTAGAAAGGGGAGAGAGAGGGGGAATGACATGCAGCAAAGGGCCGCAGGGCGGACTTAAAGCAACACTAGAGAACTTTTCCCGCTTCGGTCCCCCTACAGGTTAGAAGCGGAATTGTCCATTACATTACATTATGCAAGTTTGCCAGATCGGGTAGTGGATCTGTAGTTCGAATGAACTGGACATGTAATGTAATGGACAATTCCGCTTCCAACCTGTAGGTGGACCGAAGTGGGAAAAGTGTTGCTTTAAGTTAAAATCTCTTATTCCATTTGAAGATGTTAAAACATGCTCAGGTACTCAGCATACAACTTGTAATTCTTACTGTCTCTATTGTGTATGTAAATAGTGTGTTTTGTCAATATAGCTTTTCTTGTTGAAAAAAAGGGGGGGTATTGACCTTAATTTTTTATTAAAGGATTAAGTAGCAGTTGAAGTGGTAAACTATCTGACAGGAAGTTTTTATAAAACAGTTAATCTGCAGGTATAATCTCACCAGAGAGCCCCACTCAGTCACTCTTTCCCTGCACACATGCTTCACCGCTACCTGCATGTGAACAAAAACAACACCATTAACACACAGCCTCCATACAGTGTATGTATGTGTGTATATATATATATATATATTAAAAAAAAAAAACACATAAAAAACAGCTGCCAAATAAAAAAATAAATAAATCTGTGACCGTTAACAGTAACAAAGCTTTTTATTTTTCTTTACTAATACATTTAAATTATTTTCCTAGTTTTGGTGATTTCATGAAATTATTATCAAACATGTACCCACTACTTGTTCCCTTAAAGAGTATACAGCAAAATACCAAGATTATTTTTAATAAAAAGAGAAAAGGAAAGCTTCTAAAACCACATTTCTTTGTCAAAACAAAGACCACATGCCAGGCAGGGCTGGGCTGTGTCAAGCTTACGAGAGTAAAACAGGAAGTACAGGGAATAGACACTGCCTCCCAAATAAAAGCACACGGGTTGGATACAGCAACTATACCAATCTGAAAATAGTTTTCAGAAAAATGGAAATCTAAACACATATTCTGTTGAGGGAGCTAAGCCGATCTATAAACTGTGAACAGATTGTTTTGTCACCTATTGTTTCCAATTTCAAGAACTGTCACTCCAATGATGACTTTAATACGGCTTTTATTTTGAAGGCAGGAGTCGGAAACGCAGCTGCTTGCAGTTAGCTTGACGCTGCGACCATGTGCTGCGACCAAAACAAAGCAGCGCCCCGCTCTTACCGGCAGCCCGTCGGCGAGGCGGACAGCCGAGTGGACCGTGCCAAATCCTCCGCTGCCGAGCACCGAACCCAGCCGGTACAGCTTCTCAAACGGCTGCTTCTCCGTTTTGGCTGAAAAAAACAAACAAAATCATAACAGAATATAAATCAGGACTATGTAATTTGGACAGTTGGGACATTGTGGTGTTGCGCCAAAATCTGTAACTCCCCCGCCCCCCACCCACAACACAAAACAAATGCCGGTGTGTTTCGTCTCCTGCGTGTTGTCTACGCAGCATGGCTAAACACTTAGCTCTTACTATACGTTTATAATATGTTTATTATAAATACTGCCGCAATTCGCAAAGAAAATAAACAATACGCATTACTGAATGAATACACACGACAGAATAACCAAACGTCCTCGGACGACCCCTGTTGTTCTCGTGTCAGGCGTTTAAAAATGGTGGACTGTTATAACAGCATCTCCAATATCATCTATTTCAACGATGTTAGCTACATGGCTAATGTAAAAATAAACACATGCTGTCTTAACAGAGGGGGTATAACTGTTAGTTATAACGAGATACACACTAGCTACACATTTTGGCACAACACCTTGCTTTCAAAATGGTCCCAGACTGTTTTATTTAAAAAGGTCACACATCAGCACAGATCCACTAACCGATTAGTGGATGGAAATGCGTGAATTTTATTTATTATTTAAGTATTCTGTAAGACTATAACACTTAAGCTGGTCTTAACCTCTCCAATTAGAAGATACGATGCGTTTAAATCCATCGACTGCATTTTTTGAAATGCTTGCTAATAATAACGTTTACAAAATGTCCGTTAGTTTATGTATTTTTCGCCAGTTAAGGCCGGTACACGTGTTACGTCGTATCATGTGTCAGATTCGGTGACCTGATAAGAAACCGATGGATTTTATTTTGTGGTATATCCACTTAAAGTTAACGTTACGGTGATGCGTACCGGAGAGGACCGGTTGAGGTTAGGTAAAGAGAACGTGTGTTACGGAATTTACCGGGTCACGGAACACGGTGTGCCGTTAACACCTGCATGCTGTCGTTACCTTGCTGCAGCTTCGCCGGCAGATCCATGCTGGAGATGTAAGACAAGGAGCCCAGTTTAGAGAGCAGCATGCTGCTCGTAACTTGTCCCAATAAAAATAAAAATACAGCTGGAAAATATTCACGTAAAGATCCCAGATAACAGCGGAGTCCTCGCTTCTTCTCACGGGCAAAACGAGACGGTTACGCAGGAAAAATCGGTAGTCCGGTCAAAAACAAAAGTCAGATGGTCGTTGCTGCATCTAACTAGAGAAGCGCGCCACTCTGCCTCGAGCTCCGCCGCTGCCAATATTTACAAACATCAGATAGATCCTTCCGCCTGACTCCAGCTAAACGTTAAGTAACACCACAGTACCACACGCTTTATATCCAAACTTGAACACGAATAAAAAGCGGTGTAACGAGTGGTATCGGTCCACGGTGAATTAGAAGTTGGTGAAGTGAAAAAGTCGCCCCCAAAACGAATTAGAAAAGGCGAACTAGTTTAACGTAGTAGGACAGGCGCAAGGATTCAGAGAGGGTCACTCCGGCAGTGCTGCGGCACATCAGGGAGAAAAGAAGAGGCTTTAAATAATCACTTCAGAAAAAATCTCATTAAAAATAATAATAAAACAAGGAAACACTTTTTTTTTTTAAATAAATATACTAATGACAATACTATAAGGTTGTAAGAATTATTATTATAATAGTGAATATTATATAAATTGACAAAATCTCATTGTTTACTTTCAGATTCCCATTTCCCTTTAGCCTGACTCATCTGCAGCAGTAGTTTCCTACATTTCCCAGAATGCCTTTCAAAACCACCCATAGAACTGATAGGTAAATGAGAGATACACTACAAATAGCATTCATATATCAACACATGCATATCTAGTTTTTTGTGTTTTTATAAAATCTGAATATTTTTTTTCCTTTACGTATGTTACTTATCCTGCTGTTTCAATTTTTATCATTTTTCAATTCCATACACATACGTTATATTTACAATGATAAATACAGTACAAAATGGCAATAAAGTGGAGCACGTTTTTCTCCCATCCCGGAACGCTGTGTGGACTAGCCAGACCCTCCTCCACGGTGCTGTGGAGGAGGGTCTGGCAATGCGAGACTAGTGTCCACCTGAAGAATGTCAGTCCAATATTCTCTTTTTAAGCGTTTTTTTGGTCTCCACCAACCCCTGAGAGGATATCAGCTGCTGAATGCTCCACTATGTTCACCAGCTAGTCTCAAAATGTGCTGTCTGCTGTTTGCTGTTGAGCAGGTAGTGTATACAGATAAAAAGAATATCCAAAGATTATTGAATGTAATAACTTACTTACATCCCTTTTTTCCCCCAAATAGTATATTGTATTTTCTAAGAGACAGAGATGTGGACTTGAGACTTGGTGACTTGGATTCAAGTTGACTTGAGTCACTGTTTTGACAAAAAAGAAATTACTTGAGACTCGACTTGGACTTGTAGGTTAATGACTCAAGACTTGACTTGATTTAAGGCATGATGACTCGGATGACCTGCGTGTTTTCATAAGTTTTGAATGTTTAGTTGTTAAATTTAGAATAACATATATGTCACAATTTTTGCGGCAGCAGCGCAAACTGTGAATCATGATTGGATGACTCAAAAAGCTGTATGTGATAGTCATGATTTTGGATGACTGGCTGTCAGTCAAACTCCTTGCTATGGCAACACGTAGCATCAATTATCAAAAAATAAATATAAATATAATGAACTTTATCAGCCTTATCTTGGGTGTAAAAAAAAGTGACTTGATTTGGGACTTGACTTGACATAACCTGGGACTTGACTTGACATAACCTGGGACTTGACTTGACATAACCTGGGACTTGACTTGACATAACCTGGGACTTGACTTGACATAACCTGGGACTTGACTTAACATAACCTGGGACTTGATTTGACATAACCTGGGACTTGACTTGACATAACCTGGGACTTGATTTGACATAACCTGGGACTTGACTTGACATAACCTGGGACTTGACCTGACATAGCCTGGGACTTGACTTGACATAACCTGGGACTTGACTTGATATAACCTGGGACTTGACTTGACATAACCTGGGACTTGATTTGACATAACCTGGGACTTGACTTGACATAACCTGGGACTTGACCTGACATAGCCTGGGACTTGACTTGACATAACCTGGGACTTGACTTGACATAACCTGGGACTTGACTTGACATAACCTGGGACTTGACTTGCCCAAAAAAAGAATAACTCGAGACTTGTACCAAAGGACTTATGTGGGACTTGAGCAAAGATGACTTGGTCACAACACTGGTATTTCTACATGGTGTAAACAACACCCTGCAGTATTGCAGTACATTTGTCTGTGTAATCTTCTTATTTCATTGTTTTCTCTCCTACTTGGAAAAGCCACTCCAATATTAACTTTGTTCTTGTTGCTTTGCGTGTCGCGTTGTCGTTTTAATTCTCTTTTTAACTTCCTTGACGACTCCGTTACATGTCCTCGAGAATAGGCATGATCCTCCATCTTCAACAGACTGCCAGGAGTCACGAGTAATCTTCTCCCCCTCCCTCCCTGGCATTCGTCACGGCGCCACTGAGTGAAAAGCTCGAAAGGCGGAGGAATGTCCCTCTTTGGCTAATGTATTTTAAAGATGGAGGCGCTACATGGCTGCCGCCATTCGAGCGACTCGCTCGTATGTATTCTGAATGATTCTGAATGGCAGATTCTACGCGTACGAGAATACTTTGATTAGTTGGTGGAAGTAATCACACATGAACGAGCACATTTTTGTGAAATACCAAAGGGGTTTATCTAAGAATCAACTCAAACATTTTTTTTGATGCTTAAAATGTTTTTTTTTCACTGCTCCGTGTTTTACTTCCATTGCATTTTGATTAAAAAGCTAAATTTCTGCAAATCAAACAAAAACAATTGTCATGACCAGACGCCACTAAGTGAGAAAATACATTTCTGTGTGATGGTTGAACTGGTCCTTTAAGTTTGCAGCAGCAGATATTCCTACTCACCCTGTGTTCACACGTACTCCACAACATGAATGTGACTCAGGTCATTTGTTCTCTTCTATTTTTAGCTGCGTCTATTTTTGAAAGCTGTGAAAGAACAGAGTGAAGCGTCGTCGCACTGACTCAATTCTCTCCAGCTCTTCTCTAGGACTTTTGGAAACGCTTCAACTTCTGGTTTAATTTTCGTGGAAGATATTTCCTCGAGTGTCACTGTCAGAGAACTGTAATGTCAGCGCACTGCCGTGAATCAGAGGACGGCAGCAGCTGTGACAGTGCAGATGAAATATATCTGCCATGTTGTGCCTCTGGTCTCTCCTCAGCTAAATTAACTATCGTGGTCGGAGACACTCACTTCTCTGAGGAGAAGAGGTTTCTCGTTCAGAGCTGCGACTATTTCCGAGCTCTGTATCGCTCCGGAATGAAGGAGTGTCGGCAGGAAGAAATCCACCTCAAGTCTCTGCGTGCTCGAGGTTTCCTTATCGCCTTGGCGGTGTTACGAGGCGAGATGCCCGTCCTGGACGGCGACGACATCGTCGAAGCCATCGAATGTGCTGCTTTCTTGCAGGTGGCTCCGCTCACTAAGCATCTCATCTACCTCATTGATTCTGACAACTGTCTGCTGATGTATCACACCGCCGCAAACTTCGGCCTCATGGATCTTTACCGCGCTGCTGCGCTGTTCATCCGGAACATGTATGCCGACATGGAAGCGGAGGTCAAGAAATCCCTGCCGTCAGCGCTGATCTCCTACGTTGAGTCTTTGACCCAGAGTGTTTTCGTAGCTGTGGGGGCTCATGTGACCTGCGGCGTGGATGAAACGGTCCACGCTGCCTCCAGGACGGTCTGCTACCTGGATGAGACTGCCAACATTTGGAAAGTATTGACAGATCTTCCACTAGAGGCCAGCACCTCCATGGCTGGAGTGACTGTTTTGGACAACAAACTCTACGTCGTCGGAGGAGTTCATGGACTTCATAGACAAGTCGTGGACTCTTGTTTCTGCTACAGCGTCGAAAACAACAGCTGGAGCCAGATCTCCAGTCCGGCGCAGCTCCGATGCAATCTCAGCCTTGTGGGTTTAGACGGTCGACTCTACGCCATCGGAGGAGAGTACGACCGGAAGTTAATGTCATCTGTGGAAACATACGACGTTAAGACAGGAAGATGGGAGTTTGCCGCTCACTTACCACGACCGGCGGCGGGAGCGGCGTGCACCAAAGCCATGGGCAGGATATTTGCGTGTTTATGGAGGCCGATGGAGACCACGGAGATCTACGAGTACGTCTCAAGGAAAGACGAGTGGCGGCTGGTTACCACGCTGATCAGGCACCAGAGCTACGGCCACTGCATGGTCGGCCACAGGGACAACCTGTACGTTGTGAGAAACGGGCCGTCGGACGACTTCCTGAGATGCCTGATGGACTGTTATAACCTGAGCTCGGGCCAGTGGTCGTCTCTGCCGGGACACTTCGCCAACAGCAAAGGTTCGCTGTTCACGGCAGTGGTGAGAGGTGACTCTGTGCTCACGCTCAACAGGACCATGACTCTGGAGTTTGCCGTCGACGGTAAAACCTGGAAGCCCCGACGGCAAATGAAGGGTTTCCCCAGAAGTGGATCTGTTTGGACGTTTCTGCTCCGGCTGCCAGACACTCTCATGCTGCAGTAACAGCTTCATTTGCTCTGGGATTTATTGGATTGTCAACATTGTTTTACACTCAGTCATGTGCTTTAATAAATTTAAAGGAAAATTCCTGTTTATAACTTCTTCGCGTCTTTGCAGTTTTGTCCATCATTTCTATCATGCAATGTAACAAGTCCTCCAAACCACACGACAATATGGGTTGTTTATTCCTGCCCCCTAATACGACCCACAGGAGCATTTTTTTCCGTTCTTATATTAAAACATGGATTGTAACGGTCACGGTTTTAAACACATCATTAAAGTTGTGAAAAGGTTGCAGTTTGGTTATGTTTCGGCACCAAAACTACTCAGTTGAGCAGAAGTTCATGGTTTGGGTTAAAATTAGACATTACTTCACTTCCGCAAGTTTTGTTCTGTAAAGTCAAAAAAACCAAACTCTGTTTACTTTTGTCTGTCTGGATTTACCCTGCGGAGATCTGAGGAGCAGTTAACCATACTCCTCAGAAATCCACCGGAGTTTAGAATTCCAACACAAAGAAAGCGTTAGGTAACAGACATCTGGCTGAAAAGAAGGATATCCGGCAAAATTTCCGGCGGCAACGGAGCAATCCCGGAAGTGGATGGTCGTGGATATCGACTAGGGTTTAGGTAAGGTTGGGTTTAAGTTAGGGTAAAGGGAAACACTTATATGTGTTTGTTCTCAGGTCTCTCTTGTTGTAACAGGGATCTTGATCTCATTCATAATAATTAGTTTGTGTATTAAAGGTTCAGAAGTGCTTAAAAAAGAACAGAAACAGGGAGATATTTTCCATTATGGTCAATTAAAAAAAAAAAAAAAGGAAAAAAAAAAAAATAAATATATATATATATATATATATATATATATATATATATATATATATATATATATATATATATATATATATATATATATATATATCAGTCATTGTAAGGGACTTTTAAGAGAGGAACTAGACTTTATGTCCTCCACCATCATCAGGATCTGTGTTATAAATGTAAATCTGATTCATCTTATACAGTCAGTGTGCTCTCAGTGCTGCTGGCTCCATGTGAACTGCAGTGTTTGTCCGCACACAGAGCTTCTGTTTCCTGCAGCAGCCTCTGTTTCCTGTTGGCACCGAGCGACGATGATGATGACGGGGGTTAACGGCAGGCAGAGCCAGGCACCACGGGCAGTGGCCGGGCGGGACGCCAGCAGCAGCCAGCGATGCTAAATCTGACCCAGAAAAAAAAGAGAGAGGCCGAGGTCAGTCCGGGACGTGGCGCTCAGGCTGACGCCCTCCATAACCTCCACGCTTGAGTCTGGGACCGAAGCGAGGAAGCAGTATCAGTGATGGATGAGCTTCTATCTGAGCACATTAGCCTATATGAGGGGTGGCTGTCTTTTACAGTTCAAACTGAAATTCAATGATCTGCTTTTGTCAAACCTGTCCTTCTTCTCCTTGTTTTTTTAAACATAAAAACTAAAACTGACGGATGTAACTCATTCTACAGTTCCTGCAGAATGAGTTAAATCTTTCTAAATCACTTCTTATTGTTGTTGTTTGTATTGACTCCATGTTGCAGTGGTGGACTGTAACTAAGTACTAAGTAATTTACTCAAGTAAATGTCAAAGGACGAACGCCGTGTAACCAGTAACCAGTATCATAGCTCAAGCACGGTGTTCGTCGTTCGACTGGTCATGACTGTTTTCCAAAGATGGCGGCTGCCTGTATACCAAACAGTACTGTCTTTCTAAACTGTCTTTTTAATAAACTGTCTGTACACTTACAAAGTTCTCAATGCGTCAGTTTACATGTAGGGACCCTCATTATGCTACCGTGGAAGTGTGGTGCTATTTTGAGCCTTGTTAGTGGTATAGAAATAGAGATTTCTTTTTACTTTAGCATTATAAGCTAATTAGCGGTTCGCGCTAAAACTGGTCACTTTTGATTAGCATGAAAAAATAACGGTCAACTTGGTACCCATGTGTTATTAACCCCTAGGTTCATTTTGTGCCGGAATTGTCCTTTAAGTATAGTTTTGAGGTTGCCCTTTATCATAAAATGGAAATATTCAAGTAGCCTACAAGTACATAAAATTGTACTTAAATATAGTACTTGAGTAAATGTATTTTGTGACTTCCCACCACTGGTGTTAATATTGCAGCCATATTATTTAAACTTCTGTAGATCTTTTGCTAAAGAAGGCTGTCAAATTTGTCAGATGAGGCTGACGCAAACATTTTATACGACTAAATACGATATGACGTGAGCAGAGCATTATACTGTAGTCTTGGTAATGTTTATTAGAGCAGTGCGTAAATGAGGTCTACGAAGGTCAATTGTTCACCTCTAAAGTTGGATGCCTGCAGAGGCCGACAGAGAGTCCTTCGTGTTCGCTTCAAAACAGTAAGTGTGAGGGTAATGCTTTGCTCTTCTTCCTTTACGTTCAGGCTGACAGATAACAGTTTTAAAAACATTCTGATTGGCTGATAACAGGCGAGCGTAGGAGTTGTTTTGACAGCTGCAGGTCAGCGAGGTGACTCACGCTTTATGATCTGTGTTTATAACCAACCAGCACAGCAGAGGAACTAGGTCAGTCTAAACATACACACACACACACACACACACACACACACACATATATATATATATATATACACACACACACACACACACACACACATACACACACACACACACACACACACACACACACACACACACACACATATACACACATATACACACACACACACACACACACACACACACACACACACACACACACACACATATACACACATATACACACACACACACACACACACACACACACACACACACACAGTGCGTGGCACTATCTTTGTGGGGACCCGTCATTGACATAATGCATTCCCTAGCCCCTTACCCTAACCTTAACCATCATAACTAAATGCCTAACCTTAACCCTTACCCTCACGCTAACCATAACCTAATTCTAACCCTAATCCTAAAACCAAGTCTTAACCCTCAAACAGCCCTTTAAAGTTGTGGGGTCCAACATTTTGGCCCCACAAAGCTGTCCGGACCCCACAAGTATACTGGATTCCCGGTTTCTGGACCCCACGAATATAGTTAAACAAGAACACACACACACACACACACACACACACACACACACACACACACACACACACACACACACACACACACATTGACCTCTGGGCGGCCCCCTCGTCCTCACCCTGACATTTCAGTTATTCAGTCAAGCTCGACCCTCTCTGTGGGCTGCTGTCACGGTGAAACAATAAACCATTAAAATGTCGTTAATCTTTCCTTTTTTTCGTCCCTAAAAATACCAAATACCCTCTTTAACGTGTCCTTTAGTTTGAAAAGTCAAAAACTTAAAAAACATATTTCCTTACTATCATTTCATGTGTTTTAGATGGTATAGAAATACAAGGTTTTAAATTGTAATGTAATTTCCAGAGCCCTTAATTATCAAATTATTTTTAAGAGATACATGACATTGTGTTCCTTGTTTTGTCTGTGTCCTAAATCTGTGGCAACAGCAGTTAAACCCATTAATTAATGGATCCCATCCAATGGATCCCATTAAGATTAGGCTACAATATCATTAATTAGTACGTTAACTTACATATTTAAGTAAAAAAAAAAAAAGGGATTCAGTTTAACCCTCCTGTTGTCCTCGGGTCAAATTTGACCCATTTTCAAAATGTTTCTATATCTGAAATGTGGGTTTCTTTCAACCAAATTTTCAAAAATAAATTACGTGGATGGTTCCCTACAACGCTCTTCACAAGTAAAATAAATGATCAGGTCAATACTTTTATTGATTTCTGGTGTTTTATTCAATTTTATAGCATTTGAAAGAAACATTGATAAAAGAACGTTGAAAAACATCATAAAAAGTGACAAGAAAACATCGGAAGTAGTGACAAATAAACTTGGATAAAAGTGACAAAAGTATTTTAATTTAAAATTTTGACGGCCAAAAACAAAAAGGGGCGTGGTCGACGGGAAGACAGCACAGTCGTTTATATTGTTTTTCGGAAAGGAAATAGCAAAATGTCACTTTTAATAAATTGCGTAACCATCCAATCAGGCCAATTAATTTGATACAAAACTAAAGGTTATAAATGTTTTATAGCCTATAAGAAGAGTAGAGATAAGAATGAGCTCTGTACATTCATGAATTAGAAGAAAAGGGGTTCATCCATCAGGAGATAAACCCCCCACCAGCGTCTCCTCTTTACGGCCTCCAACACAAAGACGAGCGTTGTCTCCTCATCAGCAGAGTTCAGACTTTTAATGGTCGCCTCTCTCAGTGGAGAAAAATAGCCTATTTATAGACTTTCAGAGTGAAAGTAACGTGAAGTTGGACTTCTATAAAACAAATGTAGCATTAAGGAGCCTTAATGGTGTGATATGTTGGGAATGACCATCACTCACAGCAGTCAAAACGTACACGTAAAACTTAAAAAAACAATTAACTTAAAAAAGTCTTAAAGTGGTTACACTTTTCATAGCAGTTAATCAATGGAGAAAGAAGTATTATATATAGTATTGTAGTATTATATGTATTATATATTTTACTTAAAATAATAAATGTCTGTTATCTATCGCCTAATGAGGTAACATAATGGTGATTGAGCCTATTTTCCAGTGATAATAGCCCTTGCATGTGCAGTCAAAGAGTCTTTATATAGAGCCGAAGTCCCGCCCCTTCCGTTTGCCTCCATAGAACCTATCTTCGAGAAAAAAAATTAACAGTGGTCAATGGCGAAAGACAAACTATTTTCTGGTCCCGATGGACTTGTGCCTTGTATTACACATGTGATGTTGTTCAAAATAAAAATTGATTTTACATGTCAAGAGTATCAAAGTTTGTCGCAAGATAGTTAAATAAAATGCTATGGGAAAATACGTAATTAGACGGACTACAAGTCCATGTCGCTTACCTGACGTCACCACATTTTCCCTCCACTCACGGTTCTGTCCACCCTTCTGTCACAGCTAACGATGCCCGTGTGTTTTGTACCGATTTATAATGGTTTTCACCTCTTTTGGTACTTCTGCCTTCGTCTTGGAAGAAGACGGTAAATCTCGACAAGGAGACAGCCATTTCTCTGGTGACGTATATTGTTCGAGACGAGAGATGTAGTTCACTAAGCGATCTCACACAAAACCTAGCGTTGTTCAACTTCTTTACGTCAAATCGTTTATCTCTTGACATGTAAAATTATCTTTTAAATTTTCACACGTCATTTGTGAAATGCATGGCGCAATTCGAACTGGATCAAAAAAATTATTATTATCTCTCCATTGACTCCCGTTCATATTTTTTCAAAAAGATAGGTCCCATGGACTGGAAGTAGAAGGGCGTGACTTCGGCTCTCTATAACTAGCGCATTATGGATGAGGATGGATGGAGATATATTTGCATAATTCTTTTTTTTTATTTTGCTAACATTAGATATTTACACAGCTAAAAACCATGTTTAGCACTAAAAAAAATAGTTTTGTTAGGGTGTTCATGAACGCTAGTTGACGTTAGCTGTTTTGCAAGATCTGGAATCCTCCTTTTCCTCTGGTGCCACTTTCTTATCTATCAGAATCCGAATCAGAATCAGAAATACTTTAATAATCCCAGGGGGAAATTATTTTTGTTACCACTCCAGGTAAGCTACTCTTGTGTCATAGAAATGACTGGAGCAACTGTTACAATATACTTTTGTGTGTTTCATTATACCTTGTTGAACATTGTTGAACTGGACCGTGCTTTGTGTCACTCTGTTCTCCGAGCGCACAACTTTTTAAACTTTTAAAAATGTTAACTCACTAGTAGTCTTGCATTGGCAGACCTTCCTCCACAGCGCTGTGGAAGAGGGTCTGGCTAGTCCACACAGTATTCCGGGATGAGAGAAAAATGTGCTCTGGTTTATTGGCATTTCTTTAAACCAATCTCAATCGTCTTGGGCGGTGCTAAGCGCCGGACGGAGCCACGGTGCCGCTGCAAAATAGCCTCGGGAAGGAACTTGTTTTGGTGGAACATCCAGCAGGTAGCAGCTCCAGCAGGGGGCCCCAAACTTCCCTTTCCCGAGCCACATTAACCATCTCCGACTGGGGGATCCCGAGGCGTTCCCAGGCCAGGTTAGAGATATAATCCCTCCACCTAGTCCTGGGTCTTCCCCGAGGCCTCCTCCCAGCTGGACGTGCCTGGAACACCTCCCTAGGGAGGCGCCCAGGGGGCATCCTGAGGAAACCCATTTCGGCCGCTTGTACCCTGGATCTTGTTCTTTCGGTCATGACCCAGCCTTCATGACCATAGGTGAGGGTAGGAAGGAAAACTGACCGGTAGATTGAGAGCTTTGCCTTCTGGCTCAGCTCTCTTTTCGTCACAACGGTGCGATAAATTGAATGCAATACCGCACCCGCTGCGCCGATTCTCCGGCCAATCTCCCGCTCCATTGTCCCCTCACACGCGAACAAGACCCCAAGGTACTTGAACTCCTTCACTTGGGGTAAGGACTCATTCCCTACCTGGAGAAGGCACTCCATCGGTTTCCTGCTGAGAACCATGGCCTCCGATTTAGAGGTGCTGATCCTCATCCCAGCCGCTTCACACTCGGCTGCGAACCGATCCAGTGAGTGCTGAAGGTCACAGGCCGATGATGCCATCAGGACCACATCATCTGCAAAAAGCAGCGATGAGATCCCCAGCCCACCGAACTGCAACCCCCTTCCACCCCGACTACGCCTCGATATCCTGTCCATAAATACTACGAACAGAATTGGTGACAAAGCGCAGCCCTGGCGGAGGCCAACTTTCACTTGAAACGAGTCCGACTTACTGCCGAGAACCTGGACACAGCTCTCGCTTTGGTCGTACAGAGATTGGATGGCCCTGAGAAGGGACCCCCTCACCCCATACTCCCCCAGCACCTCCCACAGTATCTCCCGGGGTACCCGGTCATACGCCTTCTCCAGATCCACAAAGCACATGTAGACCGGTTGGGCATACTCCCAGGCTCCCTCCAGGATCCTTGCGAGAGTAAAGAGCTGGTCCGTTGTTCCACGACCAGGACGGAATCCGCATTGTTCCTCTTCAACCTGAGGTTCGACTATCGACCGAACCCTCCTTTCCAGCACCTTGGAGTAGACTTTACCGGGGAGGCTGAGAAGTGTGATACCCCTGTAATTGGCACACACCCTCTGGTCCCCCTTTTTGAAAAGGGGAACCACCACCCCGGTCTGCCACTCCTTAGGCACCGTCCCAGACTTCCACGCAATGTTGAAGAGGCGTGTCAACCAAGACAACCCCTCCACACCCAGAGCTTTAAGCATTTCCGGACGGATCTCATCAATCCCTGGAGCTTTGCCACTGTGAAGTTGTTTAACCACCTCAGCAACTTCCACCAGGGAAATTGACGACAATCCCCCATCATCCTCCAGCTCTGCCTCTACCATAGAGGGCGTATTAGTCGGATTTAGGAGTTCCTCAAAGTGCTCCTTCCACCGCCCTATTACCTCCTCAGTTGAGGTCAACAGCGTCCCATCCTTACTGTACACAGCTTGGATGGTTCCCCGCTTCCCCCTCTTGAGGTGGCGAACGGTTTTCCAGAAGCACCTTGGTGCCGACCGAAAGTCCTTCTCCATGTCTTCTCCGAACTTCTCCCACACCCGTTGCTTTGCCTCTTTCACGGCAGAGGCTGCAGCCCTTCGGGCCCTTTGGTGGAACATGTCTACGTTCAAAGGTTGTTTTGGTCATGCAACAGAAAACTCAGATTGGAATGGAATTGGCAATGTCCTTAAATGTGGTATTTTTAAAGTTTAGTTTGACCCATTCACGCTTCATTTAAATTTTCCTCAAATTAACAACAGGTGTCCCCTCCTTTGTGTCTCTTTGTTGTGAATGAGACCTACCCCCACCCAAACCTCCACCAGCACCCACTGCACCCCGCCCTCCCACCCATCAGAATAAACAGACAGTGATGTATGACTCCCATGAATATTAAATGAATATTTTAAAGCAGCCGATCGCTAAAATCTGCTTTCCTTAACCAGTTTGAGTGATTTGTGTGTGTGTGTGTGTGTATGTGTGTGTCTGTGGACAGCCGCGGAGGCGGCGAGGAGGCGTGGCTCAAGACATTTCTCACCAGGCCGACCTTTGACCTCTTAACTCATCTCAATATGTTTTTTTCACATTGAGTTGCGCATGCTTAGCGCCGCAGCATTCACGGGCAGTCACTCGTTATCAGAGCGTCTTGTGTTTAAAGAAAAAACTGCTGAAATAAATCAGGATGACCTATAGACACACATTCATCTTTGTTATTGTGGAGCGTCTGGTCAGAAGGCTGGTCTACATGTAGGTTAGCAAGCTGCTAACTAGTGTAGCTTACGCATCATTCAAAACAGTAAATTCTCCCATTGCTCACTTTGTAGCTTCTAATTTTCTGAAGAAGAACTCAGTTTGAAACTGTGTTTTGAAACTTTGGAGGAGTATTTTTCTTCTTGATGATGCTAAGCTAGCAGTTTCCCCCTGCTTCCAGTCTTTGTGTTAAGCTAGGCTCTTATTCTCGAAGGCTTATCCTTGATTTACTGTTGCTTAGATTTTCTATGTCACTTTGGACACATTTACAAATTAACAGGGGTGTCGGACTGGGGTTGGAAAGGGGACTGAATACCCAGGGCCCTCATGTGAGGCCCAAAAAGATGCTAGAATGAATAGCTGCGGATGTGGGGAAGGGCCCATAGACAATGCCTTTTAGCGCCCAGATCTTTGTGCAACGCCCCTGCAAATAAATAAATGCAAATGCAAACACATCCTGAACCTAATTGTTTATTTCTCAACTGACTAACGTCTTCTCACATGAAGGATCCGGCCCTATGTTCCTAGGGTCCTATGTTCTCAAGGTTTTGTATGCTCAATTGGTCCTACATAGAGTTTCATATTAAGTCGCCTACACATGATAGGCGGTGAAACCGCTTTGCGCTGGCCTTTCCATCCTATGGTGAGGGCGATGCCGCCCAACTAGGCGTTGCGCTACCCCTGGCGTTGCGCACCGCTCGGATTGTCTGCTTTGCGCTGCGCTCAAAGTTCAAATTATTTCAACTTTGACCTAGTTGCTGCTGACCTTTTGAAAGTGCAACCACCAATAATAAGAAATAGCTTCCTTGCCACTCTTGATGACAAATACCTGCTCTGCTCTTTGCTGGCTGCTCTTTGCTCTCTCCGCCCTACCTATCGGCGTGCAGAGAGCAAATTGCTCATCATGTGTAGGCGGCTTAAGTGGAACCTTGTGAAATTACATTGTACCATTCCAGAGCTACGTCCTCTCAAACTTGTGTCCGTTGCTCTTCTTCTGTTTGCACTAATAATTAATTATTATTAGATGAGGAGCCTACGATCAAAATTATGAAGTTACTGTTAAATGCAGGACACTTTTTTCATGTTTTCATGTCTTCTTTTACTCTAATTGATATAAAACTTCTAAAATACATATTTAGATGGTATTTGTTTTAGGCTGCATCTGTAGATTTCTTCTAAATTAATCTACATATTTATACCTAACATTTAAGGGGGAAAGACTCTCAACTCATTAACTGGGAAAGTTCTGGTGCTGATATGTTTTAGTTATTTAGTTTATCCTGTTCACCTATCTAAGTGACCAATAAGAAATGTACAGCAACTAATGACAAACAGAATGCTACCAGTCTGATAAATTAGTTTTTAATTTCAATCTCAAATCCCAATGGAGGAGGTTAACAGGTTATGGGGATAACAGAAAATAATATGTGGAGTTACGGTGTTAAAAAAACCTTAAAATTCCAGATTGGATTTCCTAAAATGTATGTGTGTTCCTTCAAGAAAGCAGAGGTGGCAAATGAATGACAAGAAGCAGAAGAACCCGGGACATTTGACATGTTTATGTTTTGGCTCCTTATAAAGTCAGAGGGGCATCAAGGGACAGATGGATGACAACCAGCCGACTTCCCTTTGTTGTTGTGCGCTCAGTTGGGAAACAGCCACCCCCCTCCCACTCTCTACGTCAATAGGTCTCTAGGTCAAAGGTCAGAGGGCACACAGGGTCGTCGGGAGACATGAGACTGACAGTGGTTTCGGTTCCATCAGCATCATTTATTCATACATAACTCATCTGTTTGGATGTATTTTATTCATTTGTTTTCTGTAATTAATGGCGTTAAACCTTATGATTAAACATTGAATATTCTTATTTATTCCTGTCAGCAGAAAAAAAAATTAAAAGATTGTCTTTTTTATTTTATGCCTTCTTCTATATTGTCAAAACCCGCCGCCTACATTATCCATAGCCGCTGGCTATCATGGGCTATCATGGACAAAACAAAGATCGCAGTTCAATTTGTTATTGCTTCTGAAGGAGAAAGAGTAACCCCCAATTTCCACTGGATGCGGAACGTCTGCGGAACGTCGGCGGAGTCATTAGGTTTCCATTAAAGTCAGTGTGTGTATTTCCACTGACTGCTGAACGTCTGCGTCCCTACTCCGTCCCAGCTCCGACGGTCCGCAGCTCTCCGGAGCAGATACGCAGAGCTTCTATTTTTGCCAGATGCCGGAGAGCTCCGCAGCAATTCAGCTAACGGCAGATAGTGCGGGACAGGAAGTTGAGCACAGTAACAAAATAAAAATCTGGTTAATTTTCAAAATAAAATCCACCGTGCTCACGGCGGATCATATTTCCCTGCACTACACCTTGAAAACACAGCTCAGAGTTGTTTCCCCTCTACTCCTCTGGATGGAAACTAACTGGTGTTGGTTTTGTGGTTCCGTTCTACGTGAATTCACAAGATCTCGTGGGTCCTCTTGACTACAGCTGTCAGTCATGGCCGCAGCCGTGCCGCAACAAATCCGGCCCTGGTGGGTATTGACGGACGGCGGAGCACGCAGCCGTTCCGCAGCGGAGCTGGTCCGCAGACGTTCCGCATCCAGTGGAAATCCGGAGTAAACCGCTGGTGACCATATTAACCACCTCAGGCATAGTAACATGTGTTTATCTGAAAGTAAATCATATATATTAAGGTACATTTGCTCTGAAATGTTTCTAAACATGTATTTCTTTGTGACTGCATGCACGAGTTACATTTGTAATAACCTACCTAAAACCTTAACACTAGAAATGTAAAAGAAACTTTCTAGAAAGATTATTCTAGAAAACTAAAATAATCATATTCTACTGTAAAGAAAAGAAATAACTAAATATTTAATGGACCAGCACATTGGGTAAGTTGTCAGAATATAGATAGATAGATAGATAGATAGATAGACGCTGTAGTACAGCCTGAGTAATACAGCGGGACCCAGTCTTTTTACACTCTTTCTACTGTTCTACAAACTGCTGGGACAACACACACACACACACACACACGCGCTCAACAACAACGTTACAATGTTACAGCAGCTTCATCACTGCTTCTTTACTTCCGTGTCTCCATGGAAACCTTCAGTAAACCACTTGTGTTTGTTTGTCCTACAGCGTCTCCACCTGGAGGAGAGGAGCAATGATCATCAATCCCAGCAGTCATTGCGGCACCACAGATACAGTAAACCAACAGGGTTTCTTTCACTCATTTAGTCAACTTGATGGAGAAGAAATGACTCTCTTTTAACTTGTTAGGCTTTTTTACGGAAGACATTTTGATGTGTAAATTATCAAATGAAAGAAAAAAATGGAAAAGGGGGGTAGGACCAAATTTTTGTTGTTGTAAATCTTCTTCCTACTCCTTTTTAACCCTTGTGTTGTCTTCGTTTCAACCTTGAAATAACACTTTTTTTTCTGACATTTGTGACGCCCTTTTTCACAATTTGTTTTTGCTTTTTCCAACGTTTAAAATTTTTCTTCTACACATTTTCAGTGCTTATTTCTACGTCCAATATTTTCTGATATAAAACAAAAATTTAAAACAGGCCAATGTGACCTGAAGTCAACACAAGGGTTAAACATGTTGAATCAGTTACTGTAATTTTGAAAAATATGTTAGCTGTGGATTTTGTTTGTTTGTGGTTTTCTTGCTTGTACTGAAATGTAAATGTTCTTTGTTTTTAACATGTTTAAAATAAGCTACAGTAAAAGAAAAAAATATATATGGCTCACTGCCACACTGCCATGGCTTACTGGGACACTTGAATAACATAACATGTCCTGGGCTTTTCCTATTATTACCACTCAACATGTCTGCTGTGAAAAAAACCCTTTGGCTTATTAGAAAGTAGAAAAAAATGAAGGGTCATACATCTCTAAATTTACAATAATTTAATTCAATTTTAAAAACAGAAGTGATCTCAGGACACTTTACAGATTTAGAGAGTAGGTCTAGACAACACTCACACTTTGAACTACACAGTAGTTTACAGAGACCCAACAATTCCCCCCAAGAACATGCATTTGAGCAAGTGGTGAGGGAAAACTTCCATCTTCCTTATTACAGGCAGAAAACACAGACAGAACCTAGCTCTAGGTGGGCAGCCATCTGACAGGGTTTGTAATCGGTTGTGGTCAACAGTGATTGCACTGCAAATTTACAAACTCATCAACTGGTTCAATCCAGATGTAACAAGCTAACACCTGACCAGCAGGACAGGTGATGTGAACACATTGGTTAGTGTAACAATATGCTCCAGGGGAGGCTTGAACTCACAACCTCGGCATTGCTCTACAATGTACTGTCTTATAAGTACCACCGATGACCGATTGCGCCACTGGAGCTACATATCCTTATGAATAACCTGTAATCACCACTGTTGCTGCTGGTTTGATACTGTATAAGACTTATCACACAATCCAGTCTGTCTCTGATTTTAACCCAAAATGTGAAATCTTCCAACATTTTAAAATCATACTCATATCATACACCGGTGGAATCTATTTCAGGCTTCACTCCTGTTTAGTGTCCTGGTTCTGCTGCTTTTGGTGTCCATCTTTCTCTACGGAAGCTTCTTTTACTCGTACATGCCCACTGTGAGCTTGTCAAACCCTGTGCACTTCCAATACATCTCAGATTGTGATGCCTCAGAGTCAGCACTCTTTTCATTCCCCACGGCAAACATCTCTTTCATGAAGAACGAGAGGGACGGTCCGCATCCAGTGGAAATTGCCGGTTACGGTCAGCCTTATCGAGTGTCTTTGGAGTTAGAGATGCCAGAGTCTCCTGTGAATGAACGCCTGGGTATGTTCATGGTCAAGATGTCTTGTTACACCAAGGGTGGAAAGACTGTGTCATCAGTGGGCCGATCTACTCTGCTGCATTACCGCTCCAGCCTTCTGCACAGCCTGAGTACTTCATTATTTTCTCCTTTCTTTCTGACTGGGATGGGTGAGCAGAAGCAGCTCATAGAGGTTGAGCTCTTCTCAGACTACAAGACAAATTCTTATCAACCCTCTGTCGGCGCAGTCATTGACATCCAGTCCAAACGAGTGCAGATCTACTCCTCTCAAGGCCATATTCATGCTTTCTTCACTGGTATACGGTATGTTTTGTACAACTGACATCTGCTCTGATCGGTGTAGCCACCAATTTTGCCTTCCTCAGTGTCATTGTGCTGTTCAGCTACCTGCAGTTCATATGGGGCGGGATCTGGCCTCTACATCAAGTCAGAGTCAGTGAAGTTCATGGAGAAAGAAAACTGGCAGAAGGAACTTGGTGCTCCAGTGATTGGATCTGGGACTGATGCATCTGGTTTCCACGGAAATGAAAAACAATGAGCAAACCCACTGTTTGAGTCAGCCAAATACAGATGCATGAGAATATTATACCTGTTTTAGCTAACAAACGTATTGTCTTGTGTTAAAAACAGTTTACCTCATTGTAACTTTGACCTTTTCTCATAGAAGCACTTTTCCGGTGATGGCTGAGCGTTACTGCGCAGCCTCCAACTGAGCTCGAAGAGGTAAATGTGACGTGAGCAACGTGTCTGAAAGTTGTAAGTCTTCTGGTAGCTGTGCCAAGAGAAATCTCAATCATTCCCAATCTTGCAGAGACGGAGAGAGTAGGTATATGTAAGGAGATAACATGGACACAGGCTAATTATTAGGGCCCGAGCGCTGACAGCGGCGAAGGCCCTATTGAAACTGAAGGAATTATTATTATGGCAAATGAATTGGCTTTTTGAGGGGCTTAACATATTCAAAAACTCACCAAAATTGGCGGTCGCATCAAGTCTGGTGAAAATGTACGTATTTTAAGGGTTTCGGGAATAGGCGCACAAAAATGTCTCGCTAGCGCGCCCTACAATGTTAATAAAATTGAGCCCCTGCAGTACGTTTAACATAGACTCACGAAACTTGGTACACATATGTAACATGTCAAGACGTACAAAAAACGTCATTGGAGCCATATCCTAAACCCAACAGGAAGTCCGCCATTTTGAATTCAAAGTTCGAAATTAGTGCGATTTTGGCCATTTCCACGTCGTACTTTAACGAACTCCTCCTAGAGATTTCATCCGATCAACTTCAAATTTGGTCTGTGCCATCTTAAGACATTAAAGATGAAAAATTGTTAAACCACTAGGCCACCACTGCATTAATACACCTGGTTCTGATTAACAATCAATCCACTTTAGGAAAGTTATGTTATTGAGTCTACCCAGGCTGACTAAGCTTGAGGAGAAGACAATAGCTCGCTGAGATTAGTGCTTGCCTTCCACCTAGAGGATTGTGAGTTCAAGCCCTAACGGTTACAAAGTCAGATGTTATACACGATCAGCTATGGATGCTAATATAGTTGCCATTTTTCTCTTCTCCATTGTACGCTTTTTCCTTTTCCTCCTTAAAATGCTCGGTCCGACCAATGCTACACGATCACAAAAACAATGTTATCGAGAAAAACTCTTATTTTGCACATTACATTCTTCAAGTAAACTCTTATTTTGTCTCATGTTCTGAAGGGCAATTTATAAAGTTCAAACGGTTAAAGTAATAAGGGAAATTTCACAGTTCAAGGTGTTTTCACTGTTGATTTGTTTAACTGTTTTTTAAGTTCAATAAATGCAACATCTGTCTATAAATCAATGAGTAATCGTAGGATCAATCCCCTTGCACTACTCACTGTAACACCAAGCATACACCCATCAGGTAATTTAAAGTGTAAATGCTGCTGTCATATCCTCCTACCTCAGATAGATCAATAAAGCTTAAATTCTTACTATTTACAATCATCAGAGAGCTGTTTGTATATGTATGTGTATGTAAATTAACTTTTTTAAATAGCCTACAACATTCATTCAACCTTTATTTATACTCGAGATCAAGGAATGGCCCTCATTTACATCGAGACAAATAAAGGAAAAACACAGAGAAGAAGCAACATCATCATACAAATATAGGAAGCTAATGAAACTTTCTGAATGGGAAAATACTTGATAGATAAATTAGGATAATTGGGATGTAAAAGAAAATAGCCTACAGTTATGTAAAGCAATTAGGTAGAAGTTTGGAGGTTTAAAATCCGATTTCTAAAATGTCCAAAAGGCTTTGGTGATGTAGCCTATCTGTATTAGAGCCCTGCACGGGCCAAAAACTCCAGCCCTAACCCGGCCCTGGCCCGTGGTGTTCAAGCCCTACCCGACCCCAGCCCGACAACGCCTGCAATTTTTTCAGCCCGAGCCCAACCCGACCCGAGACCAACCTCAATCACTTTTAAGCTCTCTCTGACGCGCGCGCTCTCTGATGCGCTCTCTCTGACGCGCGCGCTCTCTGACGCGCGCTCTCTGATGCGCGCTGTCTCTGCTACACACGCAAACACACACACGTCACACGCTACTAAGAGGTAAACTTTTATTATAGGCCTGAAACATCATGACCAAACATAATGGACAAACTGTCCATTACACAGAAGCATAAACATGAAGGGAGAATATAGTGCTACAGGATCAAACCGCAAAAATAAGTAAATAAACGGCCTACCTTTGCTTTTCAGTAGGCTAACTGAACTGAAGAACAATGTTCAAAACAATGTCCAAAAATAACTCTTCGCCAACTGGCTAATGTTAAATAAAATGAATAAAATACATAAAAATCCGTTGAACTGTGTGTGTCAGTGTCACCTGTTTAATGCACGTATGCATTGCGTAATGCGTGCATGTATGCATGTTGCGTTTGTGTTACTTTCTTAGGCGATGTATAATAGGCCTATTTGTAATATAATCAATATAACAATATTTCATACACACTTTGTGACGCGTGCTCTGCTGCACGTATATTATGGGCACAATGAGGAGAGAAGCTAAAATAAGCCAGAGTCCGACCCGAGCCCGATCTGTAAAAAGAAAAAACGGCCGGCAGGGCTCTAATCTGTATAGTATCTAAGGCTACGTCACACCGCAAGTCTTAATGCCTAATTCTGTTTGTTTTTTTGCTCAGATCCGATTTTTTGTTAGGCTGTTCACATTACCTTTTTAAAATGGCTCTGTTTATATTGAAAGTGAAAGTGCAATACAAATAATCGTGATACATTTTTTGGCCATAATGGTGCAGCACTTGTTGTGTCAAAGTCAGTTACCCCGTGGAGTAGTGATTCCCTCCTGTCAAAACGCGCAGCGCCCCGATCCATATGGGTCGAGATAAGGTTAGGATCAGGTGTAGGCGCCGTTAGGGGGGAAACACAAACAACAGTCAACCAGAGTACAGAAAATGCAGACAGGCTAGCCTAAACTGTTCAGCAGACTTTCGCTAGCTGCTCATCTTCACATTATCGTGCTAGAGTCACACAAACAGCTGAGCGCGTTCTACTTACCGGACAACGTTTAAATCTTAACGAGTGCCTTCTTCTCCCCTTGTCTTCTCCCCTCGGCTTCCCGCTCAGATCAGATCATGATGTAAACACCGGATACAGCGTTGGAGGCGGGAGACAGGTGAGGATAGCGGTACAGTAAAGTGTCTTTTTCTTGTTTTTTTTTTTTTTTTTTAACTTATTTTCAAACTTCAAACGTCTTCAGTCCCAACAACGTAGCTAAAAGAATAGCCTCAACTTTATTACGTAGCGTATTTCCCGAAACTTACAAACAGCAATGATGTTTGAACCATTAAAAACCAAACAGGCAGAAACTGGAGCTTGTCGGTGAGTCGACGGCGCCATCTTGTGTCCGGACACGGTGATGTGGCTGTGGGAGGAGATTAAAGCTCCACACGGTGAGGCTGATCTTCGGACTCTCAGCTGTATCTGTGTGTGTTGTTGCAGAGTTGTTTGATTCACACAGATTCAGTCACAGCTTGGTTTCCAGACTCTGAGACAACTTCAACGAAACCAACCGACAAGACGTTAAACCTGGAGAAAACAGCTTAACGTTAGGTATGTTGTCGCTGAACAGGAATTGGTTCACACACAATAGTTAGGCTAAGTACAACTGGTGCAACTTTGGAGGATGAAATGAGACGTGTTACATGTGGAATTTGAGTTTATATATCTAATGTGAGAAGCCTACAGAGGTCCACATAATTTTTTTGCCGTTTGTCTCACCGTAGAAGCAACTTTCTGTCTTTGTAAATGATTGATTCTTCTGTTGTGTTGAAGGTCCCAACGTTATCAGTGTAACGTTAGAATGTATGTAACTAAGTACATTTACTCAAGTAACGGAAAGCGGTATTCAGACCCTTTAGTGAAGTTAAAGTACTATACCTCCCTCTAAAAATACTCTGTTACAAGTCCTGCATTGAAAAGTATGTAGCCTAAGTATTATCAGGAAAATGTAGGCTACTCAAAATGTATTGTATTCAAAGTAAAAGTAGGCTACTTAATACAGAAAAATGTCTTCTCTTTGTTTTGTATGCAAACCTTAATCTGTAAAGTAGCCCAACATAAGCTTTCAAATAACTGTAGTGGAGAAAAAGGAACAATGTATTCACTCTGAGATGTAGTGGAGTAAAAGTATAAAGTGGCATGTGGAGAAAGGGATTTCCTGCAAGAGGACCCCCACATTTGAGTGTCAAACACTGTGTCAAATGAGTTGCTAAAAAGCTCATTAAGACTATCAGCTCCACCAAACTCTCTCTGTATTTCTCAGTATGGCTGTGTTCAGAAACTAGTCTTATCCAGCGAGCTGTCTGGAGGAGGGGTGCGCCATCACGGAGGGCTTCGCAGAACTCCGCACTTGCCTGCGGAGGCTCCACGCAGAGCTTTCGCCGTAGTGTGTGTGTGTGTGTGTGTGTGTGTGTGTGTGTGTGTGTGTGTGTGTGTGTGTGTGTGTGTGTGTGTGTGTGTGTGTGTGTGTGTGTGTGTGTGTGTGTGTGTGTGTGTGTGTGTGTGTGTGTGTGTGTGTGTGTGTGTGTGTTAGAGCGAGGGAGAAGTGAGAGAGTGACAGCGATTAGCTTCGGAGCGAGTACTGACTCTAGAGTCATAGTGAGATAAACAAAGTGTCTCCCCTGTGTTTTCTGACCACGGTGGGAAATCTGGAGCAGGAAAAGTTAACCCTCTCCTTGATTTCATGTTTATGGAGAAGGAGAACCAGGAAATGAGTCGGGGGGGGGAAATGCAGCGCTACCAAGCCACCACCCCACGGCCGAGCGACGTGCGTCGCAGCGACGTGTAACATTTTTCGAGAGGTGCTCGGCAGACTACGGCATAGGGTAGGGTCGATTCTACACGACTATAAAACGGCCCCATTTAAAAAGTCTAAAAGTAAAAAGCCCTTTAACAATTATTTTTGTCTGTCTGTGTACTGTGTTGAAGTAGAAAGATCAACATGGGGATCAGTGTCATACAAAATTAGGTCAAATCCATCACAGTCCATCAGGCAAGCCCAAAACAGGACTAACCAGACTCGTCCCTCTGCTCTTCCATCAGAAAACATGTACAAAATATGTCAAAATGAAGAATATATCTCCCAGACTCTCATTTGATGTGGCGTCACGCCTCAGAAACACTGCAACAACCCTCAGTGGTTAAAACCTGGGCCAGGCAGAGACGTTGGACACACGGCAAGCTTGTTAAAAGATGGCTGACCATCTGCTGGAGCAGCTGAAATGTGTAGTGAAGTAAGTAAGTGAAGACACCAGCTGTATGTAAGTGTTTGGGTGGAAGTATTTAGACCACCATGACGTGGCCCTATAGCTGAACTCTCTCTCAATAAGTTTATCACTCTGCCCTAAGATTTATATTTGGTGATGGATTTAGTACCCACCATTGTCCTTTATGAAAATGTAGGCTGGACTTTCTTGGCTCTAAGAAGGGAGCAACACTGCATTATATTTATCCACAAAGCCTTGCTTAAAAAATTGCATCTATCTATCTATCTATCTATCTATCTATCTATCTATCTATCTATCTATATATATATATATATATATATATATATATATATATATATATATATATATATATATATATATATATATATATATATATAACAAGCTAGCTGAATTATAAATCACTATGGCACTCGCACAAGTGACTCCTTGGTCCTAAATATTCCATTTGTTAGGACATAATTAGGCAAAACTGTATATTATTATAATATACTGAATATTATGCCCCATATAAATGGAATAGCCTGCAGTTTCTAATGAAATTTGAATTTAATCACTTTAAATGTCTTCTTTATGAAGCCATGTATCCTGAATGTACATGTGCATTTTGAGTTAAACATTATGTAACTGTTTTATGTGTGTACTATGTATTGCAACTGTATAGTGTGTATATTAATTGCTATATTTGGTGGTTTTGTATGTGTTGTAATTTTGCATGGCATGTAATCAGGGCGTCATTGGAAAATCACCTTACTGTCAAATAATACTCACAGACAAGGAAGGAAAGTATTTTAGTGAAGCAGAAGGATCTAACAACAGTAATCAGTAACCGGCATCAGATCAGGATGTGGATAATTAACGCAAGTCCAATAAAAATGCACAACAGTAAATTAACCATTAAGCGTGCCTCTGTTTAAAATCTACACCGTGGCCACGTACGTGCCTGACGTGCGCCTCTTGAAAAATGTAACTACACGTCGCGGCGACGCACATGGCTCGGCCGTGGCTGGGTAGCGTTGCATTTCCCCCGACTTATTTCCTGGTTCTCCTTCTCCATAAACAACATGAAATCAAGGAGAGGGTTAACTTCTCCTGCTACAGATTTCCCACCGTGGTCAGAAAACACAGAGGAGACACTTTGTTTATCTCACTATGACTCTAGAGTTGCTACTCGCTCTGAAGCTAATCAACCTCACTCTCTCACTTGCTCTACCACACATGCACACACACACATGCCGGCCCTGCTATTAGATCGACACACACACCAACGCACAAGTATAAACTTCAGGCCACTACGGCGAAAGCTCTGCGTGGAGCCTCCGCTTTACTTGAGAACGAGGTGGCTAACCGCTAGCGCTAGCGGTTAGCCACCTCTTTCTCAATGGCAAAACACTGCTATAACACACACAAGTTCACCCTAATCTACAAAAGAAAATGTATAGAACTACTTACATGTCCCTGTTCTGCAGGTATTCCACGCAAAGTTGGAAGTGTGCCCTCGTTTAGAAGAAGTCTCCCGGCTAACCGTGCCTTGTACTGACCAAAGTTGGAGAAACAGCTAGCTGATGTGGTATTGGCTAAAGTGGTTAGCACACACCAGACGTTTCGGCCGATGACATAGAAAGCCCTGCTGATTTTGAACAGCTCACCCTGAGACTGAAGGCAGGACACATTCAGAAAACCGTATCTCACTCAAAACACCATGGATGGGTTTTTTTCAAAGTTTGTATGCGTGTTGAAGCACCAGAGACACAAAATAACACCCCAAATCCCAGAAAAAGTTTTTTTTTTTTTCATAATATGAGCACTTTAAAATAGACTTGAAGTAATGCAGACTTTTTCTGTTAAAGTTTGATTAGGTCTCAGTTTGCTTCAAATAAAGTGCTAGTCAGATTGTCTAAAAGCACCATAACAAATATGTTTCGGCAGTACATCAATCTCACCCACTTTATAAAAGTGATTATCCAGGTACATAGAACAGGAGGGGTTTAAAATCTTCTCGCAAGCTCTTTTTTCTTCTTCTACCAATCAACCAAGCTCTTGTGTGATGGCTGCAGGTTAACCCCGGGTTACATTGAAACAACTCATTTATATTTCCCATCACAGTCTCTGCCCTAAAAGTTGTATATTTATATGGATATTTCAATTTATTATGAATTAGGAATTGTACAGCTAAATGAAAAATGCCAAACAACATACATGAAGCCACCATCTGCCATTATTGGGAAGGTATCCGTCCAGTCCGAGAGTTTTGGTTTCATTACTTGGTCATATCTGTCTCAGGTAGTTACATGTCGGGCCCGTTCAAGATGGACAGGAAGCAGTGTTGTGTGAAGCTGTCGGTCCAGCCGTCCAGAGGGCTCATGGATGAGGAGTTTATCATCCTGGTCCAGAACGTCTTCCCTGGTTTCCAGCTGACACTCCACGCCCTCTACAAGTGTGACGACGGACACAGCTGGGAGGCGTTCGCTCACTACACCGCCAGCGCCATCGGGACTGTGAACGGTTACGTCTTATAATGCTGAAAGCCCGTCCACACCAACAACGATAACTATAACGATGTGAGCATCCACGCTGCTGAGCAATAACATTCTGCAGACAGCGACGTCAAGCATGCACTGCACGCTCCAACTGATAATAATATATTCAGCAGACTTTGCAACGTACAATTACAGGAATGTCTGTAGTAATATCCGACATTTTTGTGAATTTGGGTACATTTTATGAACAAAAAAAACTGAGCGGCGGTCCCTGCGGCGCCGACACCGTTGCCTTCTTCAGGAAAGAGCGGCGCACACACAGAGCTCCATAGAGCCAGGGGGATGAGACCTGGCAGCGTCAGATCTGTGCAGAGCATCGGAACAAAAACACAGACAGAATGATATGATAATCACATCTAAAACACAAGATTCACTCTCTGTGGTTTCTCTGACATGAGAAATACTGATGTTTAAAAAAACAAAAATACACAGAGCTAAAGGATCGTAGCCCCACGGGAGGGAAAAGTCTCTCCACTGACCACCCGTGTGAAACACATCTCTCTCTTCTGTAAACTCAGATGGATTTTGATTGGCTGCCAGTGTTTCTATTCTTCATCAAATCGCTCTGAAAGTGATCCCAGCGATATCGTTCTCCACTGTCGCTGTCGTTATAGATGTGGTGTGGATTCCACCATCCACTTCAGTTAGAGCGATTTTTTAAAAGTACAGATTTATAGTTATTGTTATAGTTATCGTTCTTGGTGTGGACGGCCCTTTAGACCTCAAAAATTCAGAAAAGAGAAATCAGAAATGTTTGCAGGCATCCTAAAAGTTTGTGAATAGCAGCAATCCACATTTTGTTACAAAATGATGGAATTGATTTGAAAGAATGAACATCCAAATAAGAAATTATTTTCCGTGCCTTTTACACTACAGTTTCAGAGGATCTCAGTCTTGGTGGGACATATTCTGGTGTTGAACCGATGGGTCTTCTGTGGAGCCTCAGACCAGTTCCAGGCAGCAAACCGTGGCTCAGGTAGGTCAATAAGAGTAGGCGCTGTTCAGATGATAGCAATGAATACTGAATCAGTGTCAGAATCGCCTCTTTCCCATCATCCCCCAGGATGAGGAAGATGAACGTCCAGACTCCCATGGTGGTCACAATCTCGGTGTACCCGGGCCACCAGACCGAGGGCTTCCTGGATCAGGTGTCGCTGGCCGGTGTGGTGGTGGAGCGCTGGTACATGGCGCCTGGCGTCCGCAGGATCCCGATTACAGAGGCCGGACTCACTGCGACCCTCTTCCTGCCCCCAGGTAGGAGCAGGGGAGAGTCGGGAGGGAGGTTTCTGGATGGACCTCAGGTGTGACATTAGACTTGTTCGAGATGAGCCAGGCCTGCGCAGAGTCGATCACCGGCGATCGCCGCCCAATGCATGCCGGTTAGATTTGTGTCAGACTTTATCTCATCTTGCTCTGACGTCATGCACACGTGGGCAGTGGTAACCTCACAAGATCAGAGAGTCAGAGAGACTAAATCCGTTCAGATTAGGGATCATCTACAGCCTTTTGTTATCAGAAAGCCTTTATTGTCATTACATAGGAATACAACGAAATTAGTTGTAACACTCAGGTGATGCATTCCAACATAAAAACATAAAAACACATCAGCAACAGATTGCATGTACATTACATGTCATTTAGCTGACGCTTTTATCCAAAGTGACTTACAATTAAGTGCTTTCAACCCTGAAGGTTCACACTCCAGACAACAAGTAGTAAGTGCAAGTACATTAGCTTTAAATAAGCAAAGCTACAAAGAGCCATATGAAAGTGCAGCTTCAAGGTGTAGCCGGAAGAGATGTGTTCACAGCCTTTGGCGGAAGATGCGTAGGCTTTCGGCCATCCTGATGTCAATAGGGAGCTAGGGTTGGGGTATACGGTTTGACCATGACCTGGATGTATGCTGGGGCTGATCCATTCGTGGCGGTGGTATTTTGTCACTTATTCAGAGCAGTAGGCTAGTTGGAACCAATTACCTTCAGGATCCGTTCTAGGCTAAGCTACCGGTGGAGCCGTCCGAAAGAGCTGCAACGTGCACGGAGATGAGAGGGGTTTGTATGGACTTATCTAACTCTGGGGGGTTAAGGTGAATAAGCTAAAGTCCCAATACGTTGGCGTGTTCCTTTTTAAATTTGCTGGATACATGGTTAAACCTCATAGACCTTTTTCACGGCAGACATGTTGACATGTCATTGTAGGAAAAGCACAGGTGTATTCAAAACCATTAATGATGGCAGCATTCCACTGAGGAGAGGCCCTGGTGTTGGGCATGCTGACTCACTGAAATAGCTTACTGGGACACTTGATGGAATTGAGCCATTGTTAAGGTTATCAATTTCAGCTGTGCTTTTCCTGCAATGACAAGTCAAAATGTCTGCTGTGAAAAAGGGCTATTGTCTCTTACCAATGTATCACCGTGTGTACTTTGTCCACAGCAATCCCACCAATCGGTCCCAAAACGTCCCAGTTAGAGAGTAAATGCCGTAAACATATTCCTTGTTAATCTTTACAATCATTCCCCAAAAGAACCAAGCAGGCCTGCCTTGTTGCACAATCCAGGCATTATCCTGGAAATGTATTTCTATTGAGGCAGACTAGGGTTAGGTTTATAGGCTTATGTTTCCATCAGATGTAATCCCAGAGAACATGAGAAATGAACAATATAAACTGTGAACTGTTTTTGGTGATTTCATGTCTCTGAAGGACCGGGACCTTTCCCTGGCCTCCTGGACCTGTGGGGGGGTGGAGGGAAGTTGGTGGAGTACCGCTCAGCGCTGCTGGCCTCTCATGGTTTTGCCTCCCTGGCCCTCGACTACCTGACGCCAAAAGTCACCATAGAAACGGGGAAGATTGTGGACAACCAGTACTTTGAGGTAAACCCCATGAGTGTCTAGATCATAACACAATCAGCGTTTATTTAAAGGTCCCATGGCATGAAAATGTCACTTTATGAGGTTTTTTATCATTAATGTGAGTTCCCCCAGCCTGCCTATGGTCCCCCAGTGGCTAGAAATGGTGATAGGTGTAAACCGAGCCCTGGGTATCCTGCTCTGCCTTTGAGAAAATGAAAGCTCAGATCTGGAATCACCCCTTTATGACGTCATAAGGGGAAAGGTTACCTCCCCTTTCTCTGATTTTCCCGCCCAGAGAATTTGGCCCGCCCATGAGAAATAGAGAGACATCATGACTTGCAAACGAGCGAAGCATGGCAGTTGGTCAAGGCCACACCCCCACCCTCCACCTTCCTCTCTCCTCCTCAATAGCAATTAAAGCTACAGACACAGAAATGGCACGTCCTAAGTAAAGCTCATTGTGGGACCGGCTCTAGTGGCTGTAATTCTGCACCAAGGCTGAATTTCGGGAAAGAGACTTCAGATACAGTATTAGGGGACCACTAAGGTCTATATAAAAGAGACTTCAGATACAGTATTAGGGGACCACTAAGGCCTATATAAAAGAGACTTCAGATACAGTATTAGGAGACCACTAAGGTCTATATAAAAGAGACTTCAGATACAGTATTAGGACCACTAAGGCCTATATAAAAGATACTTCAGATACAGTATTAGGGGACCACTAAGGCCTATATAAAAGAACTTCAGATACAGTATTAGAAGACCACTAAGGCCTATATAAAATAGACTTCAGATACAGTATTAGGGGACCACTGAGGCCTATATAAAATCATCCAAAAATCCGCATGTCATAGGACTTTTAAAACTTCCCAAAACAAGTTAGCAAATAGCCACATCCAGCAGACACGGCTGCAACATGAGCTTCATGTTGCGGCCATGTGTTTGTATCCACCTGATGGACGTAATATTCACTCAAGAGTCTGCATATTTCTGCCAAAGCAAAGTGAAAGTATTTATAGTCTATACCCACGATGTTCCACTTCCGGGATTGCTTCAGTGGCGCAGGAAATTCCGCCAGATGCATGTCTTTTCGACAATTTCCGTTACCCTCCGATTTCTTTGTGTTGGCATTCTAAACTCCGGTGGATCCATGAGGACTATGGTTAACTGCTCCTCAGATCTCTGCAGGGTAAATCCAGACAGCTAGCTAGACTCTGTCCAATCTGAGTTTTCTGTTGCACGACTAAAAGAACTTTTGAACGTACACGCGTTCCACCAAAACAAAAAACCACAGAGGCTGTTTTGCAGCGGCTCCATGCAGGGCTTAGTACCGGCCATGCCGATTGTGATTGGTTTAAAGAAATGCCAATAAACCAGAGCACGTTTTTCTCCCAACTGGAATGCTGTGTGGACTAGCCAGACCCTCCTCCGCAGCGCCTTGGAGGATTGTCTGGCAACGCAAGACTAAAGTATTAAGCGCCTTTCCTGATCCTCTGAGGCCCAGTGTTTGGCTAAACAGGAACACGTTTCAACTCTAACCACAGTCCTTGGCTCTGAAGAGTATCTTCAGAGCCAAGGACTTCAATGAAAGAAATATTGCTGCTTGTGTTGGCTTAAAGTCTTTGCTGCCGACACCAGCGTGTGTGTGTGTGTGTGTGTTATCTGTGTGTTTATGTGGCAGTAAACCCATAAGAAACTGGTTCAGAGGTTAATTTACCTTTACAGACTAGAGACCGCTCTAGTGGCGAAATTAAGTTTTTAAGGAGTTTTTCTTGGTGTAAAATAAATCTGATATCACACTAGTATTATTATTATTATTATTATTATTATTATTATTATTATTATTATTATTATTATTACATCTGTACTTTCATATAATGTCAACGAATGTAGCACACAGCCTGACCCCTCCAAGGCTTTGATGAAAATCCATAAAATCTTAAAATCAACAATTAACCTCAATGGTGTAACATAGTCATAACTGTTAACTAGGTTAGGCAGCAGCAGCCGTTTTGATTGGCTGGAGGCAGGAGAGGTTTTGGACTTTGTCTCTGAACAGAGAGGACACTATTGTCCAGCTGTGTCAAGTAAAGTTAATTTTACTCATGCAGCCAAAAATCACCATTCAAAAATTTGCCTCAGAGGACTCAACACCCTCAATCTTTACACCCTCAATTCAGATAAATGAAAAACCCCACAGACAAAATAGAGACAAAACAACACAGGAGGGATCCCTCTTCCAGGACAGACGTTTGAATTATTTTTTCAAGATTTAAATAAGACAAAGATAACCGAACTGGGAGTTGCTTAAAACATAATTTCACAATTTTAGTCACCTGAGAGGAAAGCTATGAATCAAAGATTATATGTATTGCCAATTAAAACGATTTCAGGTTTGAGTTGGTAGTCAGTATCGCTGTCGGAAGCTTTGTGACATCCAACACTGACTATACGATAAAAGGATGTAGACCGCAAGAAATGCAGAAAGAAGCACAAATAGTGAGGGCAATTTTATCTGATATGCATGTTAAAGGAGAATTCCGGCCAATTTTTACGTTAATCTTGATCGCTATAAATATGCGTGTACTTTCCTTTGAAAAAACCCGCGACCTGAATCGGTGCAGGCAACATGGAGTAGTTGCAGCTACATGTACAAGCTTCCACTGAGCTAAAACGGCAGTTGTCAGGGCAAGTTTTAGAGTGCCTTTGTGCCTCTTAACAGACATAAAATGCAATTAAAATGTCTGTGCAACATGAACAGGGCCCTTACGTGACAACAAGATGCGTTTTTCAACTCAGACATTGTTTAAATTTTAATTGGTGACGGTTTGCCCTGCCCCTTATGCTTAAGCCACGCCCCCTTTAATAACTAATGACCCGTTTCTTGTACATTATTGTGTGAGGTTTCATTGATCTCAACAGAGAGTTCTGTTTTCATTGGTCATGGTTTGGCCCGCCCCCTATGCTTTAGCCACGCCTCCTTTCACAGCTAATGAACTGTATGACGTAGAGTCTTGTGTGAGGTATCATTGAACTCAGCAGGGAGTTCCCTTTTCATTGGTGACGATTTGCGATGTCTGAGTGCCGCGCAAATGCATGGTCGCAAGGAACGGCGTCCGCCAGTAACTGTACTCCGTTACCGCGGCCCTCGTGCCTCTGCGCGCGCCGCGGTAACGGAGTACAGTTACTCATTTTATGTCTGTTAAGAGGCACAAAGGCACTCTAAAACTTGCCCCGACAACTGCCGTTGTCGGTGGAAACTCATGCACGTAGCTGCAGCTACTCCATGTTGCCTTCACTGATTCGGGTCGGGTTTTTTTCAATCGAAAGTACGCGCATATTTATAGCGGTCAAGATTAACGTAAAAAATGGCCGGAATTCTCCTTTAATGTAGAGCATGAAAATCCACTAAAATGTTTAACTGAAACAAATTGCAATTCCATCAACAATGACTGCAGAGGGCCTATAAAGTCCTGGAGCAGCATCCTCAGATCCTCAGCAGCAGGATCGCCATGATCGGTCTTTCCTTCGGTACCAGTATCACCTTTAAAATGGCTGTTTACTCCCAAGTTGCAAAGGTAAGACAGCTATAGCTGAAAGTTACTTTACTTTAGGTACTATTAGATCTTTCTTTTCCATTAAAATGAATTCAGTTTCTGGTGTCAGCTAATCATCATGTATAAATAATGTGTGTGTGTGTGTGTGTGTGTGTGTGTGTGTGTGTGTGTGTGTGTGTGTGTGTGTGTGTGTGTGTGTGTGTGTGTGTGTGTGTGTGTGTGTGTGTGTGTGTGTGTGTGTGTGTGTGTGTGTGTGTGTGTGTCGTCTTCCAGCTCAGTTGTATAGTGTGTATTAGTGGGAGTCATGTGCAGCCGATTGACGGATCTGTGGAACAAATACTGAGTTTCTTTAACAAGTAAGTTCATCTGCCTGCAGTGTTGTGAAGGATACTTTCAAAACGTATTCCGTTACAGAATACATAATACATGCCCAAAAATGTTATTTGTAACGTAAATGTTACTCAGATTGAGTAACGTATTCTGAATACTTGGATTACTTCCACATTAAATTGCATTTTATTTATTTTAACCGGGGCTAGTCAGTCTTTCAACGGCTCTGGGGCTAGTAAATCAGCACGTAGGAGAATGTAAAGTCGCACGTCAACTATAAAATAGCAAGCTGACCAGTTAAACTACAGCAGACGACTACCCTTGGCTAATTAAAAAAAAAAACTTACTTTAAGATGCTTCTTCAGGTTGGAGGTGGAGTCATTTGGACGCTGAAAGGAGGTTGGTTGCTGGCAAGCAGAGGTTGCACTGCACAGTTATATTTCGTTCTCCCTGTTCTTTCTTTAATGTGAAATGCTGTTTGAATTTCCACGATAGAAACGCATTCCTGCCCTGGCTCTGTCGTGCCGGTTCCGGCTCCATCTCTACCTCTATCAGTGATCACGCAAATAGCTCATTTTTTCATTTTCATATTGGGGCTTCTGGGAAATGCATGGAGTTTCCTTAATTTATTCAGAGAGTGAATAAACTCGTTAAACAGAGAAGTATCGTCATGTAATCCATTGATTTCAACAATGTAACTGTATTCTAAATACCAACTATTTAAATTGTAACTGTAACGGAATACAGTTACTCATAATTTGTATTCTGAATACTTAACGCCGGTACATGTATTCTGTTACTCCCCAACACTGATCTGCCTTTAGTTACTTTAGATTACTTAGATTTTTCCAACTACTTCAAGGACAAATTCGGTGCAAAATGAACTTAGAGGTTAATATCACATGGGTACCGTTCTCTGGGATTTGTTTTCATGCTAATCGAATGTGACCAGTTTTAGTGCAAACCGCTAATTAGCTTGTAATGCTAGTCGTCGGGGAACGCGAAAGTAAAAAGAAATCGCTATTTCAATACCACTAACAAGGCTCAAAATAGCACCACACTTCCACGGTAGCACAATGAGGGTCCTTACATGTAAACCGACACATTGAGAATTTTGTAAGTGTACAGACAGTTTATTAAAAAGATAGTTTATAACTTTAATAGCATGTATACGTGAACGCTACTGTCTTCATGAACTATCGTTTTAATAAACTTTACCTGTACCCCGGCGCCTAGTGTTATAAGCTTATTAGCGTTTTGCGATAAAACAAATTCCCGAGAACGGTCGACTCGGGACACGTGTTATTAACCCCTAGGTTAATTTTGCGCCGGAATTGTCCTTTAACTACAGCTGATCAGAATGAACCTGCGATTTTAATGACTCCATGATCTGTTCTCTAACACCACCCTCAGAAAAAACTTCTTTTATTTGTCCAATCAGAAACGCTGAGAAGACTCGCTTCAACAATGAGAACCAGGTGATCTGGCACGATCTGCTGCTGCCCATCCCCACTGACACCTCACTCAAAGTGGATGTGAGTACCACCGGACAGAATACCTCCTGATACAGTTCATTTTCTATTCTGTCACTGTGTTTTTGGTCTAAAAAGCAAGCGTATTTTGTCTCTTTATGGTATTTTTTGCCTTTTATTTGATACTACAATATTTCTCAACAAGAACTAAACCGCGAACGTTGCAGCTACCACTTAACCACTCAACTACCAGGGCGCCCCATCATTTCTTTTTCTTTTTTTCTTTTACAACCAAACAGGTGAACAACTTGTCCTGTAGCTTCTCTGTGGAAGTTATTTGTGAATGTTTGACACTGCAATATTGTTGATTTTTGCATTCTTTTATTTTCATTCATGAAAAAAAATTTAAACATGACAACAACATAATAATTCTTCAGGTGATGGTAGGTGTAAAAACATGTTGATGTTAAAAAACTAATAATTCTGCTCTGGTCTTTCACAGAGATACATTTGCTTCTCAGTTAAGCCAGTTATGTAATTTGTTTCAAGATACAGAACACATTTGGGAATTGTACGTGTGCACGATCAGAACTTCAGGCTAACTTTTTACATTAGTTGTACTGGTGTGCTTAACTTTTTCATTTAGCTGCACCAGCACATCATTTTCACATCACAAAGATTTAAAAGAATGATACAGTAAATCCAATAAATATAGAAAAGCTGAAACGCTGCTGCTGCTGTTTGTCTCTGAGCAGGTGGGACAACTCCAGTGTCCTCTGTTGCTGGTTGTAGGTGAGGACGATCAGAACTGGGCCGCCCACGAGTCTGCACTGGACGTGAGTTTACTGACATGATGACATCTGGTGTGAAAAGCAAGCTTTTGAATAGTGATGTACATGTTTACAAATGCTATGGAGCCCTGAAAGTCAAATGGATGACTATTTTGTAACTCGCATGCCCGCTTTGAGATTGGCATGGTTTTATTTCAGTTAGCCTAATAGCTGGTTTGATTTGCATTGAGAGATGATTTTATGGAAAGTACCCCTTGCCAATCTGTAGGTATGGTGAAGGGGATGTGATGATGGGGGGCTATTTTAATTCCAAAGGCCAAGGGAACTTTATCAGGATGCATATTATCCTGGATCCATGAAATAACTGGCCTTTCAAAATAAAAATCTGCCTGCCTCTATGGGAATTTAACATAGGGGTGTACTGATTTATGTCCCTTGTATTTTAAGGAAGAACATTTATTTATTATTCATTCACAAAGAAAAATGCTGTCCTTAAAGGTTGGATTTTTCCTCTTTTTTTAATTTTTTTTTTTTTTTTAAATTAAGGCATTAAGATCAATTTCCAAACGATGATTTTTTTTTTTTCCTCTTTTTAGTCAACTTTAGCATGGGTGTATTCACTTATGTTTAGCACTGTAAATGGTGCCTTGCAGTCCGACAGCAGCTTCAGTTTTACGATGTAAAAGCAGGTCATGATTCAATTTACTGTTCTGAAAAGGTTCAATAAAGTTAAAGTTAGGGTTATGGGTTGAAGGTTATCTTTCAGCTGTTCACGAGGCCTTCAGAGAAGCAGGAGACATGCTCTCTGTGCCATGATGACAGCTCTTGGAGAATTAAAGTTTGATCCAAATGATTCCACCTTGCAGCGCTACACTTATACTAGACAAGTAGGCTACTACGTCTTACAAAGCTCTGAAGAAAGAAGAAACGCGTCATGAAGCCATCTGGGCAGTGTTGTAGTCGAGACACCAACTGTCGAGTCCGAGTCAAGTCTCGAGTCCCCAGTGTTCAAATCCGAGTCATCAAAATTGAGTCTGTGTTGAATTCCAAGACTGCCTACATTTCTCCACTCTGGCACTTTTTAAAGAGCTGATATACTTATAAAAGAGGGTCTACATTAAACAAAAATGACACCACTGTCACGATTGCAAAGGGAGTTTCTAAACAACTTTTAGCGGTGCTCTTTCCAGCACTGGATGTAAAATCTGTGTAGGTGAACTTCACAATCCGGGGCGCGTCTCTCTGCATTTTCCAAATGTGAACATGTAGTAGGGAGCCCGCGAATCGTGCACTACAGTTGCATATATCAATATCAATTCCTTTGTTTACGAAAGTAGTAAAAGTATGAGAATAGAGAATGCAGCGTTAAGCGAGTGACATCAGTGAGTGTGTTGTCAAGCAAGGAGAGCGAGCGGTAGCGGTGTCCGGCTGAGAAGCGTACGTGTGGCTGTGAGGGAAAAGCGAGAGAAACGAGAGATCCCAAAGACGCTGTAAAGTGAGTTAACAGTAAACAGTTAACAAGAAGCTTCTCAATCCGATTTTATATTTCCTTCGAGTCCAAGTACAAGTCATCAGTCCGCGAGTCCAAGTCAAGTCTCGAGTCCAGAGAATAGAGACTTGAGTCCAGGACTCGAGTACTCCATCACTGCATCTGGGAATTATGAGATCAGGTTTTTTTTTTTTTTACCTCCTGTTTTTCCAGATAAAGGAGATGATGGAGCGGGCGGGGAACAGCCACCTGCTGACTCTCCTGTCCTACCCCGACGCCGGTCACCTGATCGAGCCTCCGTTCACGCCCTTCGCCAAAGCCAGCGCCTTCAGAGACGTCTCCTCACGTCAGATGGGTAGGTTCACCTTTAGCCCGGGAAGCTTCATTTCTGCATCATTCAAAGTTAAAGTGCCAAAATTAGGACTAGGTTTTTGACTGCTGCGTCTGTTTCCTGTTGACTTTACAGTGGTAGCGCTGTGGGGCGGGGAGACGGCGGCACATTCTCGAGCTCAGGAAGACGCCTGGAGGAAGACGCTGGTCTTTCTGAGGGCGAATCTGTACGGCAGTGCAAACACTGGTGCAAATTCATTTTCCAACCTGTAACCAAGGCGACAGCTAATGATCAAGGAGTCTCTATATGGGAAGAGTCTTTGAGGAGTTAAAATCCCGTTAATTAATCCCCATAGATGATGGGGTGACAGTTGACAGCTTTAAAGGACGTGACATTTTCCTGATTTAATCATCAATCAAAAGACGAATTACTGCGTTTGAAAATACGATGAAAACAAGGCAGCTTGATTTATATAGCACATATCAAACACAAAGGCAATTCAAAGTGCATTACATATTGACAAAGAACACAATAAGTATTTGATCAACTTTGTTTTTCAGACACAACATTGAATTAATCAAAACTGGTGGCCATAACTTAAACATACAAGTTCATTATATCATCTGGGAGAGTCCTATGTTTCTGTGTTAAGTACCATTGAGGGTATTGTTGTTTAAAGAAATGGATACAGATTAGGGAAAAACCCTTCCAGATCCAGAACCAGAGGCTGCTCCAACATTCGCTCCTTGCTGCAGCTCACATCCAGTTCAAGACTCTGGTGTTTGCCTATAAGGCATTGAAAGGAACCCCTCCTTCTGGGGCCGGCCCTAGGACTTTGGTGGCCCTGAACAGGATTTTGTTTGTGGTGGCCCCAAAACACTGCCAGCACAACCAAGAAAATATGCAAATGGCAGGCATAAAGGGAACACTACAAAAGGGTTAGCTATTGTACAAACAGATTACAAGTTCTAATGCATCTCATTGGAAAAAGTCAAAACCTTTCAGTCAAGGCTACACAACAACACATGACATACTGTATTCAATTCACAAACAAAAAGATTAAAACTGAAATACATACAGGTAATATATTACACCCCCCCTCAAAAAAAGAAAGTTAAATACATACAAATATACAATTTAATGTTGAACACTTCAAAAATATGTGCTCATTCATGTGTAATTACTTCCATCAACTAATCAAAGTATTCTCGTACGCGTAGAATCTGCCATTCAGAATCATTCAGAATACATTGGAGCGACTCGCTCGTATTATTCTACCATGTTGCGCCTCCATCTTTAAAATACGTTAGCCAAAGAGGGACATACCTTCGCATTTTGCACTTTTACACTCATTGGCACCGTGATGAATGCCAGGGAGGGAAGGGGAGAAGATTACTCAGCGACTGCCGGCAGATTTGAAAGCCGGTTGAAGATGGAGCGCCTATCTAGGATAGGTAACGGAGGCGCCAAGGAAGTTAAAAAGAGAATTAAAACGACAATGCGACAGGCAAATAACGTCAAACTATTATTACACTTTTTTGTAATAGAATTTTAATCTTTTGAAATGACGTCATGATTATGTCTTTATAAACAAATAAATAAATCCAAAAGGGTAATAACTATCTATTGTCCATGCAAATTGCCCATGTGCATGTTCAATAAGCCATTTGGGTTCTCTGCCTCTCCCTGCTCTGTACTTTGTCATGGGTTTTATTTGTCATTTTAAATTGTGCAAAATAAAAACAAATCTAAATTATAACAATGAAATAGCTACATATGTGCAAACACGGCTGTTGATGTGTCTTCATCTTTGTACTATATGTGTAATTATTGTCTAGCTCCGTGTGCATTTGTTTCTTCTTTTGAGCGGAGCTCCTCAGGATTGCTAAATGAATTTCAGTGTGAACTGACAATAGAATTGTATCATATGGCATATATGACGACATAGACTACTTAAGACTACGTGTTCTCTAAAGAGTACTCCGTATCAGACCACTGATTCCTTAAGTTCAATCAGCCTGGACAACTCAGTCAATTGTCTGTCGTCTAGGTCAAGACGGACTGGGAGGATCTCTTTGGTTTTACTCCTATTAACCCTCTTGTTGTCCTTGTGTCTTATCAGAAATTTGGGTTTCTTTCAACCACATTTTCAACAACAAAAAAGTAACATGGAGGGATCCCTACAATGCTTTGATGATGATCAGTTGACTACTTTCATTGAATTTTGGTGTTATATTCTATTTTATAGATTTTGATGAAAAAAAAATCATAAAAGAATGTTGAAAAAAGTGACAAATGTTGGAATAATATAACGTATAATAATAATGTTGGAAAAAGATTAAAAAATGTCAAAAGGCGCAGAAAAAAAAATCAACAGACATCGGAAAAAGTGACAAAAACGTTGAAAAATAGTGACGAAAACATCGGATAGAAAGCGATGTGTCGAAAAATAAGTTTTCATTTTCATTTTAAAACAAAAAAATGCATGGTCGACGGGAGGACAACACAAGGGTTAAATTATTAACTTTTTTTTTTAAAGGAAGGGATTAGTGATTTAGGGATCTTGGTGTGTTGTTATACATAGATGTTCAATAACATCTATGAATGTATGTTGGCCAATGTATGTAGTCTACTGTATGTATGTAATGTGTACGTGTGTATGTATGTAGGCCTTGTATGTATGTATGTAGGCTATGTATGTATGTATGTATGTAGGCCTTGTATGTATGTATGTATGTATGTAGGCCTTGTATGTATGTATGTATGTATGTATATATGTATGTATGTATGTATGTAGGCCTTGTATGTATGTATGTAGGCTATGTATGTATGTATGTATGTAGGCCTTGTATGTATGTATGTATGTATGTAGCCTACCGCATGTATGTAATGTGTACGTATGTATGTATGTATGTATGTATGTATGTATGTGTATGTGTAATGGCAGCAGCATGGGGGTTGGCCCAAGCAAAAAAATTCCACATGTGAAAACAAGTTTATCTTATCTTCTGAAGAACTGCAGCAGGCGTTAGTGTGTAGTTGCGGTGTGGGTCCGCAGGGGGGCGCCCTGCCTCCATCTCTGTCGCTTCGCCTCTCATCCCGCTGAATGATGAAGCTCATTAACTTCATCTGTTACTGCACGAGCCGCACACAAACACACTCGCGTGCTCTCTCCTCTCCGGGTTGGTCTCTACGCACTTTTCTCTCCATCAGGACCGGGGTCATGTAAGACCTGTCCTCCCCTCTTTACGCCTCCGTTCTCAGGGCTGAGAGCAGCTGTGTGAGCGGGGGAACTTGATGCGACCCTCGGACTCCCATCAGTCTGGACTCTGGCGGGTGTGATGAGAGCCTCCCCGCGTTTCCTGTGACGCAGGACAGCCGCGCCGCACCGCGCACTTCGAAGAGCTGGCGAGAAGCGAGACAGAAACAGATAAGGCTAAAGCGCGGACTTCTGGAACAACTCGACCCTGATGTGGAGATGCCTTTCCAGTCCGACACGCTGATCTGAGAGCGAGCGGTGCTGTCTGCGGGAGCAGAGGAACCCGGGCTCCGGAGCGTCAGGAGCGGGAAGGGGAGGGTGGGGGAGTCGAACCGACACCTGCAGGTGATCCGGGGCGTCACAAACCTGCTTGTTTAGAGGAATTTACCGCCTTTCGTTCAACATCAAGATCAGGAACAGCTGTGCTCTGTCACTGCGGTTACAGAAGAAACAAAAAGTGGATTTGGATTTAATTTTTTTAATTTTTTTTTTTTTGGGGGGGAGGGGTGGGGGGTTGATGGATGCAGATGCAGGAGATCGAGACCTCCGCGGAGGAATTTAGATGAAAAGTATTTTGTGTGATGTGACGAACAGCTGGAGACAGAAAACATTTGTCTGACCTGTGACACCGAGAGAGGGAACACCTGCTCCTGCTGCGGAGAGGAAAGGTATCTGGACGCATTTAAACAGAATGTAGCCTACAGGATAGAGTCTAATCAATCAACCAATCAGTATTCAATCAACCAATCAGTGTTCAATTAGAGAGGATGCCTGCAGATCGTTAAAATATTGATCTGTGTCATTCTTGGTGTCTTGGGATGGGAGCTGGAGATGTGAGCTCTCACTGCGACATCCTCCAGATTGTTGTAAATCCACCTATAAAATCAATCGATCGATCAATCAGTGTTGTGTCGATCAGTAGCAATTGGTCACTCATTGCTGTGTGTTTCTTCTGGTTTAAGATCAGATTCATTGTTTGATATCAGCTGACTGCTGGAATGCAACTTGAGCTCCTGCTGATTTGTTCGTGCGCACTTACGAGGGTGGATGTGTAAACGTGGAGGGTGTGCGCGAGGCATAGATTACAGCTGTGTTTGCATAGTGATGTGTGTGCGTGTGTATAATTATATTTGTGAGAGAGAGAGAGAGAGAGAGAGAGAGAGAGAGAGAGAGAAATAGCTAAAAAGAAAGATGTGTAGGCTATTAAAAGAAGCTCAGATAGAAAGAAACTCATAATTTAATCTGTTTAAATACACTACATGGCCAAAATTATGTGGACCCCAGCCTCGTGAACAAGTCCTCCAAACACAGATTTGTTGATGTATTTCTTTGGCTCCAGTCAGTGGTGTAGTCTAATGTATTCTAGTGGGTATACTGTACTGTATTTAATGTATATATTGGCCGTAATCTGCCTTTGGGGGAGGGGGGTATATCATAGAGGGAGGTCTGGGTGTTCTCCCCCAGGGAAGTTTTGAGCATCAACGACTTCATTTCCTGTATTCGGATACACTTTTATGCACCAATTTACGGTGGAATTGCATTTATTTAGCCTATGTGAAGAAAAAAAACCCAAAGATGACAATTCAAAATATATCAAAAATATGATAGAAAGTATGTTGTTGTGTGTCATTTTTGGGGGGGCATTTTTAAGTGGGTGTATGGAAATCCTGGAGCTTTCTTAGTGGGTATACTGCGTCTACCTGCGTATTACGTAGACTACGCCACTGGCTCCAGTTAGTTCCAGAAGTCAGGGAGAAGAATGGGTCAACAACACATCAGACTTTAAAACAGGAGAGATAGCTGTGTGTTTCCAACGGTCAACTTTGCTTTATTTTTAAGCATCCTCTAGTTTTTGTGCCAGGGTCCCTTACCATCAGTCATTCCCAACCAGGGGAAGGCTACTTCTGCAGTTGCCAGGGGGTACGCGGAGACAGATTTAAGTGTAGCTCAACTCATTTGAAAAAATATAGAATTTATAATTTGATTAAAAGAATATATTGAGATATTAACATTAAGTCAACGAACCACCTCAGCTGGCTCCTTCCAACACAAAGAGACGCAGCTCTACTCCGACCCACTGTTCCTGTAATGTGTTTATATTCAACAAGTTTGCGAGACAAGTAATGCTTTTTTTCGTGATCTACTTGAATCAGAAACATCGCAGTGCGCGGATTCAAATACACCATCAGCGGAGTCTTGTGATAGGTTGACTCGCTCCATGTGAAAGCGTCTTTCATAAAACGGACGTAAGCCTGTATGTGCTTGTCCCTGCAGTGTTACAGCTTTCATTTACAACACAGCTTTGTTCCCTGAAATGTTACCATGTTTTGAGGTGGGGAATTGGCAGTACAGATTTTCCTAAATATGGATCCCTGATCCCCTGAGTTGTTTTTGTGCCTAAACCTATAGCCAAGACCTTAACCCTCCTGCTGTCCTCGAGTCAAATTTGACCCGTTTTCAAAAGTTTACGCATCATAAATTTGGGTCTCTTTCAATCAAATTGCCCCAAAAATAACACGGATGGTTACATACAACGCTCATTGCAGGTCAAATTTAGGATCAGTTCACTACTCTCGCCAGAAACGTTTAAAAAAGCATCTAAAAAGGGTTAATTGATTATTGAGGGGGTTGTAACACCCCCTACCCCCCCTTCAAGTACACCTGTGTTTGTAACTGGTCTCAGGAGGTCGTTGTCAAATGATGCCGTCCTGCTTATCGGGGAGTCAGATCAGAAAGTGTTCTTGAGGCCGCGAACATTTTGTTGTTTAATTTCGAGGACCTGATGGCCACTCTGAATGGCGCCAGTGCCGTGTGTTTGTCATATTGGTAAGATTAATGATGGGCTGACGATACGGAAACTCCAAAGCTTGTTTCACTCTTGTAAAACGCACTGTTTCACTATGTTGTGTCAAATTAAGAATACGACATGACGGATGACGTCCAAAAGTTCAAATCTAACTGATGCTTTATTCAGTTGGACAGGTTTGGAAGTTTTTTTAGTTACGGCCTCGGAGACTGTGCCCTGAGGTTCTGAGCGCCGAGCCGTGCACCTCCCAACAGGGATGGGGGCGCACAGCCCATGTTGCAGTTAATGGCTAGCTACAGGACCGATTAAAGTGCGTATACGCCAATTCAAAATTTAACGCCACTTTTAAAAAGAAGTGCTTTCATGAAATGTTGGCTGCGCAGGTCCAATAATATAAAAAGAGGTTGGAGGATCTGACCACAATCAGTATGAGCAGCCAGATATTCACCGGGGGCCACGTGGCCCACAAGAAGCATGAAGAGGGTACAGCCATGCTAACGACTATGTGAGGCTGTACTTCGACACAGTGCAGCAACATTATGGATTTAATAAATACCATGCAGACTTTTTATTGCACGCATCTATTACAAAAACTTGAATAAAAGGTATTTACACCTGTCTCTTAACTATGATCAACATTTGGGGTTCAAAACAATCAGATTTAGAGCTTAGATCGGGCCCAAAAAATCGAGCCTGACCCTGCCCGAGCCCGTGCACGTTGTGTCCGAGCCCGACCCGGCCCGATTTAAACCTGACAATTTTTTAGTACGTGGGCCGTTATAACTGATGTTCTCAACTACAATTCCGAGTTGTTTGAACTACAGAAATCTGTTTAGAATTATCTTAATGTTAATTTACGCATGTAAACTGCGCTGTTTGTTTATTCAGAATGGAACGGATCGCAAATGGATCTGAATGAAGAAACGTAAAAAAAACTCGACCCTAGCTGCTCCCTCAGCCGGATAGTGTGGGTAACAGATCAAGGCAGCAACATAACCAAAGCCCTGGAACCGTATAGGAGACTTTCTTGTCTCCATCACCTAATTGGCCGACAACAGTGCTGCAGAGGGGGGAGACACGATGTAGTCCAGTTTACCTCACACTCAAGTCAGTGCAGGACATCCACCCAGAGCTACGGGAGGAGCTGGAGAGGCATTAGCTTGCTCCCCACCGAATAAGGCTAATAAAGTAATGATTAAAAAAACGTAAATGCTTGTTTAAGGGCCCGGCCCGATCATAGCGGCGTAAAATGTCCGGTTTGGCCCCGGTTTGGGCTCGGGCTCGGGCAGAGAATCTAAACTCTAATCAGATTTAACAAGAATTCCAGGTGGTGGACCCCCCCTCCTGATCACAGACAGTTGGTCTGTTCCACTTCCTGCCTGTCAGAGTATAAGAGGCCATCTTAAGTGGTGGATGCCTCAAAACATGGAGCCAGGAAACATAAACATAAGAAGAAATAGAATATCATCTGTAATACCTGAACACGTTTAAACACATAACTAAAAGTAAGGAATAAATGGTAGAAATAAAAAGCTAAAAATAATGGATAAACAGTTGAAACATTCAGCTTCACCCAAGTAGTAGTAGTACGTTTGCAGACCAAACCAACCTAAATATTGACATTTTATTGCATTAAAAACAATATCCACTTTTCTATAATGAAAACAGAGATTTAGAACACACATTGGGAATCGATGAAGGGGTACATGAGGTCATCTGAAAGGGCTGTGGGGGGACCTCAGACCAAAGAAGTTGGGAACCACCGGATTAAACACACAAGATACAACCGGTAGAACACTTTCAATAGAAATTAACCAAATTTTCATTAGAAATGCCAAACTTCGTAATCATAAAATATCCTGACAGTCGACATATGATACAATACATACTGGTTGTCAGTGACGGACTGGCCATCTGGAATTTGGGCAGATGCCCCGTATGGACCCCTATGGGCCACTACTGTTATTATTTATCTTTGGTTGATTTTGATAAGTTAATTTATGCATGCAGCCACAAATATTCAAGATTGTACTACGGCGAGGTGTGTGGAAAGATTCACTCGGAAGGCAGAGTTCCTAATTTTCAAGCTAGATTATTGACAAAAATAGGGCCGGTGTGTTGCAAAATGCCAGGGCCGGTTTTTGATCCCAGTCTGTCACTGCTGGTTGTTCTGGTATGTGTGAGTATGGGCGTGTAAAGCAGATGGCTGAGTCTTCATCCCTGCAGTGCACCTGTGCTCAGACTCTGGTTTGTTGATCACGTTTTGATCGTTTCCTCCTCTGTCTGAATCTCCAACAGGTGTCAGGAAGAATGTCAAACTGGAACTGCTGAGACTCTGAAGCTCCGTCTCTTTCTCTGCAGCCGGCTATGTCCGACACAGGAACCCGTACCGCAGGAAAACTCCGTGGTCAGCGTTCGTAGGTGGGACTGCCCGCCGTGGTTGACCCTGCCCTGGGTGACGGGGGATTTCATGGTCTGGCTCGCCCCGTCCTCGCCACACCCTCTGCACTGCACACCGCCTGCCTATTGATTCTGCGATCATATCCCTGCTACTTTTCCCTGCAGCTCGACTTATCGTAAAATGGCGAGGGGTTCGAAGCCCCTGAGTGTCACGGGACACTGCGTCCTCTCTCTGCTGATGCTTAAGATCTGCTGGCTGCTAGGCTCTGCCGGTCAGAAGCCGGCCGTGTTGGCAGACTCCCAGCTGCCCCTGCAGGAGTACGGCCACTCCATCCGGCTGGATGGCGACATCATCCTGGGCGGCTTGTTCCCTGTGCACTCTCGCGGCGAGAGGGGCATCCCCTGCGGCGAGCTGAAGAAGGAGAAGGGCATCCACCGGCTGGAGGCCATGCTGTTCGCCATAGACCTCATCAACAAGGACCCGGAGCTGCTGCCCAACGTGACGCTCGGGGCGCGCATCCTGGATACGTGTTCGCGAGACACCTACGCCCTGGAGCAGTCGCTCACCTTTGTCCAGGCGCTCATCGAGAGGGACGGCTCTGACGTCCGCTGCGCCAACGGAGACCCGCCTATCTTCGCCAAGCCGGATAAAGTGGTGGGCGTCATCGGGGCGTCAGCCAGCTCCGTGTCGATCATGGTGGCCAACATCCTGCGACTGTTCAAGGTAAGAGAACGCCGACAGGTGAAGGTTGAATTGGTGTGCTGGCTTCTGTTCTGCAACGCGTCGTTGTCAACATCTGAGAAACTAACGGAGAAACAACTGCAAAAATACTTTGTGGTTCTTTATGTCTCTGTTGTCTCTCTGATTGTTCTACTCTTGTTGGACCAGAGAAGTCCAAATGTTCAAGGTTCGAGATTTCTTTATTAGTACCCAAGGGTAAAAAGCGTTGTGCAGATGGGAGATTTAGCATTCCAGGGTTAAAACAAGACATCACAGCAATACATTTTGAAAGGACTTTAAAACAAATGCATTAAAACAAGTTTCATCACAGTATCAAAATAGTTTCAAGGAGCCCAAGAACTCCTAAGAAAGTGCTTACACACACACACACACACACACACACACACACACACACACACACACACACACACACACACACACACTCAAAGGCTTAAAGTGCCAAGCAAGGGTAAAGTATTTTAAATATCTTAGCAGCTGCAAACTGACTATGTAGCACCTCAGAGTTGATCAGGACAGTAGAGCCTAGAGTCGAAAAAGAAAGCGAGAACCTGGAGGATTGAGCAGGTGAACTGGTACGTTGTGTCTTCTCAAGGTTTTGTCACTGGCAGGGTTGATGCATTGATAAAGTGCAACTCGTGCGCTCTTCAATGATGTGACTGAACAGGAAGAGAATCTGGAGAGCTGAAGAGCTTTTCAGACTCCGGTAAAAACTCTACTTTCTAATCACACCACGTCTTCGTCTTCATGTCAATCTACTTCAGCAGATGTGGAGAAGAACACGGCAGCTTTAATTAAAGACAGACCGGTGTGCTGTTAATGTGAGCGGACCGGTGGTTGTTTTAACAGTCTGGGTAAATCTGGTGTTGGATTAGTGGATTTAAAACTCCTGAAGCCATTTGAGAGCAAAAGAAGAGGTGAACAGGTTTTCTTTTGAGTGGATTTGAATGTGGCGTGTCTGCGGTTATTCGAGAGAAAGCACAGTGACCCTTTTCTCAGTTAACTTGTAGCTCAGAAAACTGAAAAGTTCTGACTTGTAGGCTATTGGTTCCACGGAATTCCAAAACATGTTTGTCAGTAGAGATCTTTTACACCGTCAGTGACTACGCATCTTTGAACTGTACTAAACTGAACGAACGATTCGAATCGGACTTGTGACGACCTTTACTTCATGTTGGAGTAACCCAAGTTAGTGAGTAGGGCTGCATGATATGAGGAAAATATCTAATTGCGATTATTTTTACTGATATTGCGATATGATTCACGATATTGAAGGGAATTTTCGTTTTTGTATCAGTCTCATTTTCATTGAAAATGATTAATATTGAAAGAAATTAAAATGATTATAGTCTGTAGGATAGGATTTGTAGGCCGGGACGTCTCTGCAGCACCACAATACTTCATTCAGAATGGTTTGACACATATTTTGCCCTTAACAAATATTTGGATATTGCACTAGTTCATATTGCAATTTCGATACAATTACGATTAATTGTGCAGCCCTTTTAGTGGGTTGTTTTTTCTTTGTGTGTGTGTGGTTTTTTTTTTTTTTACCTGAACTTACCAGAGAAGGTCTAATCAAATAAAGACCTTCTCTAGTCAGTTCAGGTAACAAATAAAAAAATTAAATAAAAGATACAGTTCCAATAGGGTGTCCAGATGTCCTCTTTTTGTGGGTACAGTCCCTGTTTTTGGTGCCCTGTCCCCTGCTTAAGCCGGTCCCGCTTTTAACTGTTTGTTAAAAACAGACCGGTAAATATGAAATAATATTTTACATGGCAAGACAGATTGGGCAGCAGAGCCTACCGGTTTACATCTTAATCACGTAGTGCTTGTTGAAACTGGAATTGCCTCACTTTTTTTTATTTCATAGACAATAACATTGGATATTTTAATGATATATTGACCGCCCAACTGGAAATGTCCTCTGTTTTCATTTCAGAAATCTGTATCTGTATGTATGTCAATCTGTCCTTTGTGGGTTTGACTTGAGGGAGAACTGTCAGGCAGCCCAAAAATGTCACTCAGTGGTGGAGGAAACATGTCTCTGGCTCTTCATCAGCTTCATCCTCTCCCTGAGCTGGATGCAGCATAGAAAGCGTTTTCACACGGACGTTTGTCGTCGATGTAAAAAAAGTTGATCCCAGCTGTTGCCTTATCGTCTTTCGGCTCATGCAGACAAACTCTCTGGAGGCGGCGTGTTTCTGTGTTGCTGTGCACGGCAGAAAACCAATTCCGCTGCGTTAAATTAACGATGATGAGCTGTACGATTCACGTGTATGTGTTAGAACCCAGCCTGCGTAATGAGGACAGAAAAATGCCCAACACCAACACTTATCTAAAATTAGCTGGAGATGGAAGAAGGAGGAGGAGGAGGGGTGTTAACCAGATTTAGCTGATGCAGAGGTTTTCTCACCCTGCTGCCGCTCACCAGCGCTGTCACAACCTTTCAGCTGCAGCGGACACTCTGACAGGTAACGGTGACTGACTGCAGAGTTGGTTTATAGTCGGTGACATGTTTTCCGTAGGGCCGGGTACCGAATTCAGTACTTTTTAGGCACCGACCAAATTGCCTCGTAAGTATCGAGTATCAAAAAATTCCTCGTCATTCAATACCCAATTTAAATCCCTAAGGAGTGAGTCTCATCGGCGTCAGTGAGCCAATAAGCACGCAGCATTCTACCAAGATGTAATAATGCTTGTGATTGGCTGTTTAACGTTGCACGAGACACGCAGGAAACACTCTATGTTACACAGAGATGGGGCTCATGCAGTTGAAGCTGAAAAATAAATAAAAAGATTTCTTTGTAATGTTATTTATTTTTTTGTGTTATAAAATTGGTATTGAAGAAAGTTTTGTTTAGTAACCGGTATTCAAGTCACGATACTGGTATTGGTACCGATATTGAATATTTTTTAACCAGCCCCAGTTCTCAGTTAAAGTGCTCATATTATGCTTTTTGGCTTTTTCCCTTCCCTTTATTGTGTTATATATCTTTTTTGTGCACGTTATAGGTTTACAAAGTGAAAAAGCCCAAAGTCCACCCCAAAGGGACTTACCACCTACCCTGGAAATCCAGAGTTCTTGCGAGAGCACAATTTGAATTTGCTCAGCGAGTCACTCAGGCATTCAGTAATGATGCTCATTAACTATGCCCTTGTAGCCGAGCTGCACCAATCACATCGGTGTATCTGATACAGAGGCGAGCTAAACAGATGACAACAGCGCTGCGATGTTGAAGTCATTAGTAAACATTGCAAGTTGGCTAAGGATGAACACCAGTTGTTTGAAACGGCTTTGGCCGCTACAATGAACAAGTTGGACTTGGCTTTTTATCTAAAAGAGGAACAGAAGACGGCGCTCGAATCGTTCCTTTGCAAGAAGGACGTTTTTGCTGTTTTGCAAACCGGATATAGCAAGAGTTTAATCTACCACTTAGCTCCGCTGGTAGCTAAGAGTTTAATCTACCAGTTAGCTCCGCTGGTAGCTAAGAGTTTAATCTACCAGTTAGCGCCGCTGGTAGCTAAGAGTTTAATCTACCAGTTAGCTCCTCTGGTAGCTAAGAGTTTAATCTACCAGTTAGCTCCTCTGGTAGCTAAGAGTTTAATCTACCAGTTAGCTCCTCTGGTAGCTAAGAGTTTAATCTACCAGTTAGCTGCGCTGGTAGCTAAGAGTTTAATCTACCAGTTAGCTCCTCTGGTAGCTAAGAGTTTAATCTACCAGTTAGCTCCTCTGGTAGCTAAGAGTTTAATCTACCAGTTAGCTCCTCTGGTAGCTAAGAGTTTAATCTACCAGTTAGCTCCTCTGGTAGCTAAGAGTTTAATCTACCAGTTAGCTCCTCTGGTAGCTAAGAGTTTAATCTACCAGTTACCTCCTCTGGTAGCTAAGAGTTTAATCTACCAGTTAGCTCCTCTGGTAGCTAAGAGTTTAATCTACCAGTTAGCTCCTCTGGTAGCTAAGAGTTTAATCTACCAGTTAGCTCCTCTGGTAGCTAAGAGTTTAATCTACCAGTTAGCTCCGCTGGTAGCTAAGAGTTTAATCTACCAGTTAGCGCCGCTGGTGGCTAAGCGTATGGGGCTCTGGATACGTCACCCCGTGTATTGTTGTGATTGGTCGTAGTGTTATCCAAATGCGTGCAGTGAGATTTTCAAATGCATGCTTGTTGCTGCCCCTCGAGTTGGGCCATTTTCATTCAGTGCCAGACCCTTAATCTTTCGGATTTGGGTCTGGATTTCCAGGCTACTTACCATCTCCAACAGAAAACACTGTTCACAAACTGCTCCAAACAGCTCTATTGTAGTCCAGCCTTTACTTCAGAGACAAACGTGGTCACTTTGTAACACACGTTATAATGCTCGCCTAGCTGCTAGCATTGCACACCCTAATACTCTTAATGGCTAGTAGTCCTTACCTAGCTACTGCGCATGTGCGACTCCCAACAAAGATGGAACAGACTGTAGCTACTGTAATTCGTATGTATTCAACTTATTTTTTGCTGTATGCACCACGTTGACTGCTGCTGTATAATGCTCTGGACCGCATAGGGAGGAGGTCGGCATCATAAAACACAGCACTTTCAAGCTGGGGAGCGGAGTTCGCTTTTCCCGGGAAAACAAAAGACTTTCACCCAGGAAATGAGTGTTCTTTACTTGGTAGTGTTTTAATTCAAACCATGATCTTTTTCAAAACGTAGTCGTTTTGGTGACCAAACTTCCAAATCACGGAACACGCGGGCTTTAATGGCGCGTCAAAAAAAATAAATAGTTTGCGTCAACTCGTTATTATGTTAATTTTGCCCTAGTAAATATATACATGTCCCAATATCCCTGAAATGTCCCGGCTCTAATAACCGATAAATCATCAGTATCTGTCCTGTTTTGCCGTTGACAAAACGACAAGTGTCAGAGGTGAGATGCTCCATCTGAAACTGTGATATCCTCTCGGTGCATTTGCATAATATTTGCACATCCATTTTCACACAATATCACGCAGTGTGAGCCTGGCCTCGCTCTCCAGGAGGACGCTCTGCTGCGACAGCGGCTCCCGCTGCCGCATTATATTTCCATCTCTGCGTGGGAGCAACAGAAGCCACAGCGTCTCTGTTTATGAGCTCGCTGCAGGCTCAGCCAAAAAACACCAAATGAAAAAAAGAAGTGATGGAAAGAGGTGAGAAAATGACAGAGGGAGGAATGACAACAGAGGAAACCTTCTTCCTACATCGTTCCATATAAACTGTCAGAGGGTGGAACGGACGCCTCAAACCATAGAGAAAGAACAATATCACTGTCAGTCAGTATCATCGGTGGTATTGAGTTCTACTGAGAAGCCGAGGAAGTATTCCGATTCTTAAAATTCCTGCTGCATTAATGTGTATGTTGCATTTTACTGCTGTAGATGTTTAAGGTCTCATTTTAACTCCTTTATACTGTATACTCTTTGGTAGTTTAATCTACAGCAATGCATCATATTCTATAAGATCATCATATGTTTGTCGCTGTCCTGTGAGAACCACGTATCTCTAAAAAGTTTTACAAATTTAAAAGGAACACGCTGACTTATTGGTACTTTGTCTTATTCACTGTATCCCCCAGAGTTAGATAAGTCCATACATACCCTTCTCATCTCCGTGCTCGTAACTCTGTCTGACGCACCCACCGCTAGCCTAGCTTAGCACAGATCCTGGAGGTAACCTGCTCCATCTAGCCTACTGCTCCCAATAAGTGACAAAATAATGCCAACATGTTCCTATTTACATGTTGTGGTTTGTAGAGTCACAGCGTGTACAAATAACAAGGTCACATGAGACACAGCCATCTTCTAACTGTATACATTTATTTTAAATAGAAAATAAAATAGTAATAATAATAATAATAATAAAAGCAAAAAGAGCATTACTAAATACAGATGAGTGATTACAGAGTACATTGTTTTTGATGATTCAACAGTTTTGAAGGCAGGTAATGCCGTCATTAGAATAAATGAGACTACATTAGATAATATCAATCAGTGTCATAAAGTTTTTGTAGTAGTAAGTAGCAACATGACACATCAGAGAAAAACATGGAAATAAAACGCATTGATCTGAATCTGAAAAGTTAATGTCTACTGTAGAGATGATCAGAGGGGCAGAGTTTTTACCTAACCCTAACCCATTGTTAAGACCGGGACTGAAGCATAGGTAGAATTTCTCAGTGAAGGTGCAGCCAGTTAAAGAATAGATAAGAGCTGCAGCATCTACATCCTAAAAGGACACCAGACCCTCCTCATAATCCACAAACACCCCCACCTTCTCATGCCGAGACTTCAGAGAGAGATTCTAGGGTCTGCAAGAGCTTTACACTCATTTTCATTTCTCAACCATATCATCCAGTAACCATTTTGAGGAGCCAGTATGATTCTTCCCTTCTTGTTGATCGACTCTCTGGCCACTCCTAAATCCCACTTAGGCTTCCCTTTAACTTCAATCTCAAAATAAATTCTTCCTGAACAGAAACTCTGCTTTGCTAATACTTTAGCACAATAATCAAATCTCTTTGGATTATCTGGAAGATTCTTAGTTACACCACTGTCATGTACTTGTTTTCCATCATCAGACAGGATGAGTTTAGGATGTGCTGTATCAGGATTGAGTGACACATCCACTGCAGACTGCTAGACCCTCCTCATCCTGACCTCAAACACTTTCTTCATCTGTTTACTGAGCGTCTCCTCCAGCTGATTCACAGCTCTCACCACAGTCCCCTCATATGAAGGTGGACGGACGCTGACTTGTGTCCAGTCCTTGGTGGGTGGAGCAGCGTTCAGGAACGTGAAGCTCTGGAGGACGTGGAGGTGGTCTTCAGTCGGTGAGAGCTGCTCCACCTCAGTGCTTCTCTTCTTCAGCTCAGATATTTCCTGTTACAGCCCTTTGATGAAGCATTCACATGTTTTTTTATGTATTTCTCTGCTTCTCTTTGATTGGTTCCAGTGCAGACATCACAGGAAACTTCTCCTGGTTTGGACATGTGTTGCTCTGAGCTGCTGCTGCTGGCTTTCTGTTGAGCTGACTGTCTGAACTCAGCATCCATCTCGGAGATACAAGTATTGACCTGCAGCTCAGGTCTTCTGTAGAAAAACTTTTTACAGTTGGGACACTGACACTGGACATTGATATCCCAGTGTTGAGTGATGCAGGCTTTACAGAGGTTGTGTCCACATGGTGTGCTGACTGGATCAGTGAACACCCAGACAGATGGAGCACAGAAACTGATCTTCAGTCAGCAGACAGCTGGCAGCAGACATATCTACACTCTGAGGACAAAGTGTGAAAAACCAAAACTGTAATTATATATCTTATAATTGTGTTTCATAAAATCCAACAACTGGGTCTGCATATACATATGTAAGAAACACATTTCCCAGAGGTATTTTGGACTGATATGAATTAGTTGTTACTGTAACCAGCAATTAAATGTATCAACATATGAAAACATGGTCAGACTGGTGAAAACGAGTCTGACTGGTCTGCAGTGTAGGGTGTTAGTGCTAGTGTTGTTTCACAGATAAAAATAGAGCCTATCTATCTGAGCGTTCTGTCAATTCCACGGATTGAGACTATTTTCCAGTCCACTGATGGACCTCAGTTAAACATTTGTCCTGAGAGGAACTTTCTGTCTGAGTAAAGGTCAGCTCAGGTTTTAACTTTTTACTAGGGGTGGAACGGTACACTGAAGTCATGGTTCGGTTCATACCTTGGTTCAGACATCACGGTTCGGTTCGGTACAATGGAGGGAAAAGCATAAGAAAAATGCAGAAGGCAATTTTTTTTATTGTGCATGTGTCAGGCTGTACCACCTAGTGTCATCCAGTCTCTCCCCTGAGCTAGCTGCAACAGCCTGAGTGTATGTACGATGTAAACAGTAGCTAGCCTAAGGCTACCCCATCATCTCCAGACTCCATCTGAAACTTGTAAACAAAATAAGACAATCAGCTAGTAGTGTGATATGGGAGACAAGATCTGCTCTCATACAGTGCCTTGTGAAAGTATTCGGCCCCCTTGAACTTTTCGACCTTTTGCCACATTTCAGGCTTCAAACATAAAGATATAAAACTTTAATTTTTTGTGAAGAATCAACAACAAGTGGGACACAATCATAAAGTGGAACGAAATTTATTGGATATTTCAAACTGTTTTAACAGATAACAAACTGAAAAATTGGGCGTGCAAAATTATTCAGCCCCTTTACTTTAAGTACAGCAAACTCTCTCCAGAAGTTCAGTGAGGATCTCTGAATGATCCAATGTTGACCTAAATGACTAATGATGAAAAATAGAATCCACCTGTGTGTAATCAAGTCTCCGTATAAATGCACCTGCTCTGTGATAGTCTCAGAGGTCCGTTTAAAGAGCAGAGAGCATCATGAAGAACAAGGAACACACCAGGCAGGTCCGAGATACTGTTGTGGAGAAGTTTAAAGCTGGATTTGGATACATAAAGATTTCCCAAGCTTTAAACATCCCAAGGAGCACTGTGCACGCGATAATATTGAAATGGAAGGAGTATCAGACCACTGCAAATCTACGAAGACCCGGCCGTCCCTCTAAACTTTCAGCTCATACAAGGAGAAGACTGATCAGAGATGCAGCCAAGAGGCCCATGATCACTCTGGATGAACTGCAGAGATCTACAGCTGAGGTGGGAGACTCTGTCCATAGGACAACAATCAGTCGTATACTGCACAAATCTGGCCTTTATGGAAGAGTGGCAAGAAGAAAGCCATTTCTTAAAGATATCCATAAAAAGTGTCGTTTAAAGTTTGCCACAAGCCACCTGGGAGACACACCAAACATGTGGAAGAAGGTGCTCTGGTCAGATGAAACCAAAATCGAACTTTTTGGCAACAATGCAAAACGTTATGTTTGGCGTGAAAGCAACACAGCTTATCACCCTGAACACACCATCCCCACTGTCAAACATGGTGGTGGCAGCATCATGGTTTGGGCCTGCTTTTCTTCAGCAGGCCCAAAGATGGTTAAAATTGATGGGAAGATGGATGGAGCCAAATACAGGACCATTCTGGAAGAAAACCTGATGGAGTCTGCAAAAGACCTGAGACTGGGACGGAGATTTGTCTTCCAACAAGACAATGATCCAAAACATAAAGCAAAATATACAATGGAATGGTTCACAAATAAACATATCCAGGTGTTAGAATGGCCAAGTCAAAGTCCAGACCTGAATCCAATCGAGAATCTGTGGAAAGAACTGAAAACTGCTGTTCACAAACGCTCTCCATCCAACCTCACTGAGCTCCAGCTGTTTTGCAAGGAGGAATGGCCAAAAATTTCAGTCTCTCGATGTGCAAAACTGATAGAGACATACCCCAAGCGACTTACAGCTGTAATCGCAGCAAAAGGTGGCGCTACAAAGTATTAACTTAAGGGGGCTGAATAATTTTGCATGCCCAATTTTTCAGTTTTTTATCTATTAAAACAGTTTGAAATATCCAATAAATTTCGTTCCACTTCATGATTGTGTCCCACTTGTTGTTGATTCTTCACAAGAAATTACAGTTTTATATCTTTATGTTTGAAGCCTGAAATGTGGCAAAAGGTTGAAAAGTTCAAGGGGGCCGAATACTTTCGCAAGGCACTGTATGTGAATTCACAGAGCAGGGGTGTTAAAAGAGAAGCTTCGGTTACACAGAGCAGTTGGCAATTGTGGCGTTAGCTTCACACGCTAACAGCGGAGCTAGCAGCAAACAGCGAAGCTAACGGCGGAGCTAACGGTGGAAGTGAAGCGGAGCTAACAGCGGAGCAAACAGCGAAGCAAATGGGCCTGGAAGCCATTTGTGGTCGAGGCGAGAAGGGATGCAGCTACAGTACATCGTGTTTGGTTGTATATGGAAGGGACTAGTTTGCTTCGTGTGGACCAGAGTGATAGAGAAAGACATGGCTCTGGTGTGGACCAAATACATGTACCGTTCCACCCCTACTTTTTACAGGAAACAGGCATGTACATTATCTTAAGCTAATGCTAGCTGTGACTGCATTCTGTCTAACCTTAACTAGCTGGAGTTAAGTCACTGTGGTTTGGATTTTACCTCTGTTTTGTATTTCTGGCTAAATGTACTTTTTTTTTTTAAATCTAAAATGACATTCCATGGTATAATATTCTTTATATGGTCAAACAGATGTAAAACAGCCAGATTCTGGTTTGAACTCAACTCTGACAGAATATTTAGTGAGTGTGAGTGTAAGGCAGTGTACTCAGCAGTGTTTGGCAGAGATTCTTTTGTTGTTGAGAAAAAGCTGCTGAAGACTTGTCTTGACTGCAGCTCTGTTGTCACCCAGACAAACTTTCACTTTCAACTCAGAAAATGTGACGTTGCAGCGTTTCTCTTTCAGTGTTGCTCCACTTCACAGTGGCCCCTCTCCAAGAGGGAGAGATGGAGGAATTATTCACATAATTTACTGAAGTAAAAGTACTAATACCACACTGTAAAAATACTCCACTATAAGTTAAGGCCCTGACACACCAACCCGATAATCAGCCGTCGGACAGTCTGACGAAAATCTTTTAAACTGACCTTTGTCGATCTGAAATGAAGACAGATTCAGCAACTGCACGGCCTATTTCTTTTTCCTTAAAATGTTTTCAGAAACACGATTCGATCTTCGTAAAATATTAGATTGTATTCCGAACAAAGCCGCCTTTTTATGCCCGGTTGAAAAATCTGGGAGCAGCCAGACCCACGTGACGCGTTCGTCCAATCAGCTGCTGGTTTTAATTTTTTGGGCGACAACACAGATTAGCGCCGCCTGCTGTTATGGAGACGTATTACGTCTCGTGCACGCGCAGAACGTACACTCAAGTCGGCGTCGCTTCAGTGTGTTCCAAGGCACTTTTTGGACCTCGGGGAGCTGACTGATCAGTCCGACTTCCTTTTCTGCCGACAGTCGGCCGTCGGGTTGGTGTTTCAGGGGCTTTAAACTCCTGCATTCAAAACCTTATTGAAGTAAAAGTATTATCAGCGTTACAAAAAGTACTCATTGTGCAGTAAAATGTTCCCTCTCTGTGTTTTCCTCTTCTATCTGATGTTTCTGGATTAATATTCCTGTTGCCTAAATGTCTATGTTGTATTTTACTGCTGTAGATGTTTAAGGTTGTGTCCTTTATATACTGTTGGGTAGTTTAATTTACAGCAATGCATCATATATCAAAACCTTTCCATTTTTACCAAGACCTTTGTCCTGTAAACGTAGCCTTAGTTGTATTCCACCACTGAATCAAAAAACCAACAATAACCGACAACATATACAATGTTTATGTACTCTTCATATATAGAGGGTTTTCACCGACGTCACATTCTGAGCGGTAACATGGATGCGCGGCCATGTTGGAGGCACTCGGTGTAAACAACTGAATGGAGTATTGTGTACTTTTGATACTTTAATACTTAATGTCTAAACAAAAGAAAAGCTAATCAAAACGCGTCCAAGATGCAAAGGCATGGAAAGACTTGGACCACAAAAAAAGGCGCAATATTTTGAGAAATTACAGTTTACTGGCGGTGCAGAAGTTGGCTCCCTCTTCTTGGACCCATGGCGACCCGGTGATTCTTCCTTCAGTTGCATATACCGATATAGTCAACTACCTGGTTTTCTCGCCGAGCCCATACACAGCGGAAGACCTTAAATCCTACAAAAGTTTGGAGGCTTATAACGGTCAGGGTGTGTTGATGGATGAGGGAGACGCAGTACCAAGTCATTAACGACCGTTGTGTTGTGAAGGCCAAAGTAAGTAATGCAATAGTGTCTTTAATCAACCTAACCTTAACTGTATGATATAATTGTGATACTCAAGGTGTAGCCAAGTGACTCTCAATCGTTTATTTTCATTTCAAAGACCGAACAAGACAGAGTTTTCCCTCGTACATCCTGGTTGAGCTTTGCCAACCACAAGCGCCTCCTTTCCTCTGATAACTTCTGGCATTCCTCTCCCTGGTTTTTAATAACTTTTGGAAGTCGATAATATTCAAGATGTTGTTCTCGGTCTGACCTATTGGTACAACCTAAAACACTGCAATAATTAACCATTTTCCTTGACGCCGTTCGGGATTTACTTCAGTGCCTGTGCTTTGTTGTGATGCGGAGTACCTCCAACATGGCGACTTTGGGTCTGATGACGCGTCTGATGACGCGTCGTGAAAACCCTTTATTGGTGCCAGCTGCAAAGCATTCCCAGTAATTCCTCCATGCTTGAAAGACTTCCCAGTGAGAAGACGACGTAAGAAGTTGAAGCATTTTTTGCCTCCTGCGGCTCTGTATCATCTTGTTTCAGTTTTTTCCCTCTGATTCCCTCTGATTTGACAGAATTAGGCGATGAAGATCAGCAGAAACCAAACAGACATTATTATAGTGCTTGATGATACAAAACGTTTCCATATTGAGAAAAGGAAAATCTTCTCTGTGAGTCTTGTAGCGTGAGGCTGAGAAGCTTCAGAAAGCCCTCCAGGGCTCGTTTCATCTAGTTTTCAGGCAGCTGATCTTTGCATAGTTTGAAGACGTGTGAATGTAGAGGGTGGTTTTCACTCTCTGAAGTGTCGCCTCCTAAAAATCACACCACTCTTTGATAACAAGCAGCAGATGGTTCACAAGAGGGAATAAACACATCATTATGTGGGACAAAAGGGAAGCAGAGAGGGCCATGAATATACACTCTTAATATACACTCAAATATTGACTGTCTGCAGTCCGCTGCGCTTTCTTGTAGCTCTAATGGAGGCCTCAATTTTATGAACCCTTGTAAGCTTAAAGTGCCTCGTAAAGCGCTGTCGTACAGACAGAAGAAGTAGTCAAGGTACAGTAGCTGGGATGAGCCAATCTGTGGAGCAAATGTGGTAAAATTACTGCTTTTCTGATAAGTTGATGCATCGACAAAAGTTGGAAAATTAGACCAGGTTTGTTGCTTTTTAATAGGTGTTATTCCAAAAGGATTGCAACTCGACGCTGATCTCAAATGAGTCTTGATTGACCCAACCCTAATTACCTGAGACTTGACACGGACCTGTCTCCAAAGTCTAGAGACTTGACCTGGACTCGTCTCAAATGACTTAAATCTTAATTTAGACTTCTCTTCAGTGACGTGAGACTTGACTTGTACGCATGGGACATAAAACTGGTCTCAAATGACTTGACTCAGACTTGACTTAAATGGCACTTGACTTCAGTGCTCAAGTCACTGGAGTCAAGCCTTGTTTGAAATTACAGGAGACTAATTAATAATTTCTTGACTTGGACTCATCATAAACTTATTTGCTTGAGACTTGTCTCAAATAACTTGAAACGTGACTTAGATTGCGTGAGACTTTCCTCTAGTAACTAAAAACTAGATTCCAGTTTGTTTGTTTATTTGTTTATTTTTTGCACAATAAAATCAAGACAACAGTAACACAAGAAAATAAAGTAATATAAAATAAAGATTGAGATTAAGAAACCCCCTAGGGGCTTATGGAAGGAATTTCACCTAAGGAAAAGAAGAAAAAAGTATATAATGAGCAATTACAAGAGTCCTAAACAATCAACATCTCAGACTTGTCTCAAATTACATTAAACTTTTCTGAAAAGTAACTTCTTTATCTCAGATGTGGCTTAAATTTGTTTTTGGACTTGACTCAGACTTGTTTAAAATGACTTAAATGACCTGAGACTTGTCTCAAATTACTTTCAAATTGACATAGACTTGTTTAAAAGGACTTTCTTCTAGGGAACGTGTGCCTACATTCCAGTTTCTTTATCTCAGGCTTAGACTCAGTCTCAAATAACATCAAACTTGTCTGCAATGACCCAAGACGACTCAACTTTTTTTCCCACTTGGTCTTAAATGACATGACACTTGAAACATCTCTTTCTCAACCAACTCCTGATCTTGACCTAATCTTATCCAGTGCCAGGTGATGCCACTGCAGGTCCCTTAGCCAATCACACGACGGCCAATCAGACTTGTGCGTCTCATAAACCGACAGTATGACCTGAACATCTCATCCCTGAGCAGCAGCATCATGTCCAATCAGTAACTTCATATCCTATTTATGTTCTAAATGAATGTGGGGGTGAAAAATGCTCCACCTTCTCTTAAAAATGAGCGTAAGCTGGAGGCGTGCGCCGGCTGATCTGTCTTGATTACCTGATAGCTCTGTTGTTGGCTACCAAATGTAATTTCTCTCCAAGAGAAAAAGAGGATGGAGGAGAGGGTGGATAATGGAATTTAATCGAGGGGAATTTGCTCATTGTAGCAGCAATTCATTAGTGCGACTGATAATAACGACCTCGTTAAGCTGTCTGAAGCCGTCTGGCTGTCTGTGTTAATGAAGCTTTTTGTGCTTTATGCTCATTTTGATGGCCTCGATTTGTAATCCATCCAGTTTTCAATAACCCATTGTCTTGTTGAAAACTGTGTGTGTGTGTGTGTGTGTGTGTGTGTGTGTGATCCGTCCCAAAGGACTTGAATCCTCCAGTGACTTTTTTTCCCCAATGACAAATCCACCAAATCTCATCTGTCGTAAATGACTTGAATGTCGTGAATGTTTTCAGTGACTTGAGACATGACTTGGACTTTTCTCATGACTTAAAATTTGACTTGGAATAATCTCAAATGAGAAACTGGACTCAGACTTGTTTCCAGTGACTTGAGACTCGACTTTAAAATTACTTGTGGCTAAGTCTTTTCTTAAATTACTTCAAACCTGCCTCTGGCTTTTTTCAAATGACTTGAGACTTGATTCTGACATGTTTTTAAATGATTTAAAACTTGTCTTAAATGACTTATCACCACTTGTAGGAGCCAATTAATCCTCAGGGGATAAATAGGGACCAATCTCTGGTTAGTCAGGTGTTCTACCCGGAAGCACAGACACCACACCACTACAGACCACACATACCAACTCACATACCCATACATGTCACCGTTAGTTGAAAAACCATGAAGCTGTAGTGGAAATAAATGGAACTACTTGTTTTGTTTCAATTATGTTCACTGTGAAACATTTTCATTCAACAATGAAGTTTGCATGGCATTTACATGTTTCTTTAAGAATGATCATAACAAAAAACAGCAACAGACATCATACAAATAGTAACTGAAACAGTGACAGACATTATACAAATTTTATATATATATATAAAAATGAAACCCAACATAGCTTACCACTCCCTCCCTTTAACCCCTCTCAGGATCCCTTTCTTCAGTTACCCACCCCTCCCACCCCAGGAGTGTATTCTTACTCATGTCTTAATGGCATTCTCTGTCAAGATAAGAGTCCAAGGGAAGCCAAACCTTCTCAAAGTCCCTAAGCTTGTCCTTCAGAATGAATCTAATAGGGGTGTGCAAAAAAACTGATTCACATTCGATTCGCGATTCAAGCTCCACCGATTAATGTGTTTTTTTTTTTTTAAATTGTATGTCTACTGCAATCACATAGGAAAAGTAACTACATTTACATACTGTGAATCGTTTTTTTTAAATCGAGAATTGTTTTTGAATCAAAAATTGATTTTGAATCGAATCTTGAGCCTAAAAATCAATATTGAATCGTGACATTTTCTGAATCGTGCACCCCTAGAATCGAATTATCTCTATGTGTAGAGTACCGGTCAGTTCTGTCAGCCAGTGCTTGAAAGAGGGCACCTCTTTCTTTTTCCAAATAAGATACGTTTTTTCGCGATTATAACACCATATGCCAGACGACGCTGTTGTGCTACTCTTAATTTCCTTAACTCTTCAGATATACCCAGAACTATTAAAACAGGGTCAGGCTCTATCTGGACCTCCAAGATCATAGAGAGAAAATGAAATATGTTGCACCAGAACTCTTGCAATTTGGGACATGGGGCATAGCTATGAAGTAAGGTAGCGTCCATGCATTCACATTTCTCACAGAGAGGTGAGACTTCTGGAAATATTGTATGCAATTTTGCTTCAGAATAGTGAAGTCTGTGAATAATTTTAAACTGTATTAAGCAATGTCGAGCATTAATGGTCAGTAAACAGTCATGGATATACTCCAAACTCTCCTCCCAAACATTTGGTCGTATTGAGACACCTAGTTCCTTTTCCCATTCTTCTTTTAAACAGTCCATATCTGGTAGGCACATGCCTTGTAAAGTCTAATATATTTGAGAAATGATGTAGCGTGACTTAGCAAACAGTTTTATCCAGGCCTCTAACTTATCTGGCTTTGCCTTGTCGAAATTGGGAAGATGAGCTCTGAGATAGTCTCCAATTTGAAGATATCTGAAAAAATTATTCATAGGCAGGTTATGTTTCTCCTGAAGTTGCTTGAAAGATGCAAACGTCCATTCTACATAAAGGTCGCCAACATTTCCAATCCCCATTGCCTTCCAGATATTAAAGGTCCCATCCAAAGTGGAGGGGGTAAAAGAGGGATTCGCTGCAATAGGTAGCAAAAATGACAACACACTGAGCTTGAAATGGTTTCTCAGTTGTTTCCATATCCTTATTGTGTCGTAAATGATAGGATTATGCTTAAAGCATGTTCTATTGAGTGGCACAGGTGACAATATAACTGCCCTAATAGAATATGGCAGACAGTCCTCACGTTCCATCTCTAGCCCATCATATGGCGACTAACCAATGAGCAACAGAGCGTACTCCATTGGCCCAATAATACAATATAAAGTTAGGGAGTGGAAGCACACCATTGGCCCTGTGCTTGCAGAGATGATCCTTTTTTAATTCTGTGAGATTTATAATTCCATGTAAAGGGAAGAATGACTGATTTAGTAAGGTATACAGTGGGGCAAAAAAGTATTTAGTCAGCCACCAATTGTGCAAGTTCTCCCACTTAAAAAGATGAGAGAGGCCTGTAATTTTCATCATAGGTACACTTCAACTATGAGTGACAAAATGAGAAAAACAATCCAGAAAATCACATTGTAGGATTTTTAATGAATTTACTGGTAAATTCCTTGGTAAAATAAGTATTTGGTCACCTACAAACAAGCAAGATTTCTGGCTCTCACAGACCTGTAACTTCTTCTTTAAGAGGCTCCTCTGTCCTCCACTCGTTACCTGTATTACTGGCACCTGTTTGAACTTGTTATCAGTATAAAAGACACCTGTCCACAACCTCAAACAGTCACACTCCAAACTCCACTATGGCCAAGACCAAAGAGCTGTCAAAGGACACCAGAAACACAATTGTAGACCTGCACCAGGCTGGGAAGACTGAATCTGCAATAGGTAAGCAGCTTGGTGTGAAGAAATCAACTGTGGGAGCAATTATAAGAAAATGGAAGACATACACGACCACTGATAATCTCCCTCGATCTGGGGTTGCACGCAAGATCTCACCCCGTGGGGTCAAAATGACCACAAGAACGGTGAGCAAAAATCCCAGAACCACACGGGGGCACCTAGTGAATGACCTGCAGAGAGCTGGGACCAAAGTAACAAAGGCTACCATCAGTAACACACTACGCCGTCAGGGACTCAAATCCTGCAGTGCCAGACGTGTCCCCCTGCTTAAGCCAGTACATGTCCAGGCCCGTCTGAGGTTTGCTAGAGAGCATTTGGATGATCCAGAAGAGGACTGGGAGAATGTCATATGGTCAGATGAAACCAAAATAGAACTTTTTGGTAAAAACTCAACTCGTCATGTTTGGAGGAGAAAGAATGCTGAGTTGCATCCAAAGAACACCATACCTACTGTGAAGCATGGGGGTGGAAACATCATGCTTTGGGGCTGTTTTTCTGCAAAGGGACCAGGACGACTGATCTGTGTAAAGGAAAGAATGAATGGGGCCATGTATCGTGAGATTTTGAGTGAAAACCTCCTTCCATCAGCAAGGGCATTGAAAGTGAAACGTGGCTGGGTCTTTCAGCATGACAATGAACCCAAACACAGGGATCTCCAGATCTCAACCCCATAGAAAATCTTTGGAAGGAGTTGAAAGTCCGTGTTGCCCAGCGGCAGCCCCAAAACATCACTGCTCTAGAGGAGATCTGCATGGAGGAATGGGCCAAAATACCAGCAACAGTGTGTGAAAACCTTGTGAAGACTTACAGAAAACGTTTGACCTCTGTCATTGCCAACAAAGGGTATATAACAAAGTATTGTGATGAACTTTTGTTATTGACCAAATACTTATTTTCCACCATAATTTACCAATAAATTCATTACAAATCCTACAATGTGATTTTCTGGATTTTCTTTTCTTATTTTGTCTCTCATAGTTGAAGTGTACCTATGATGAAAATGACAGGCCTCTCTCATCTTTTTAAATGGGAGAACTTGCACAATTGGTGGCTGACTAAATACTTTTTTGCCCCACTGTATAGGTAAATTTTTGGAAAAGATAAAGAATTTGAGGCAGAAAAAACATTTTAATGGCAGTGATTCTACCCATCAAAGAAATTGGGATTGTTTTCCAGAATTGGCTATTGCATTGAAGCTTGTTTAACAAGGTAGGGAAGTTAGCTTTATAAAGATCACTGTACTTCTTGGTGACCACTATCCCCAGGTAAGTTAGGCTGTCTGATGTAACTCGGAAGGGAAGCTGACTGAGCCATTCTCGATCCTCAACTCGTATTGGTAGTAGCTCACTTTTGTTCAAGTTTATTTTGTACCCAGAGAAATGGCCAAATAGATGATATACCTTCAGTATTGTTGGAATTGTTAGCTGTGGTTGGGTACAATATAACAAAATATAAATAGGACCTGGACTTTAATTAAGAAAGTTCATTGAAAAAGTGCATCCCCTAAAATCCCGTGGTACAGCATGTCAGGGGCTCAAAGCTTAGACGTAGTCTCTAAACCACTGACACTAGGCGGCCGCCTAAGCTGCAATGTGCTGCGGAAAAACCTGGAATTCAATACTTTTTAGGCACTGTCCAAATTGCCTTTAAAGTGTCGAGTATTGAAAAATGCATCGTCATTCAATACCCAATTTCAATCCCTAAGGAGTAAATCTCATCAGCGTCAGGGAGCCAATCAGCATGCAGCATGCTTCTACCAAGATCTAATAATGTCTGTGATTGGCTGTTTACGCACAGAGATGGGGCTCACATAGTAGGAGCTGAAAAATGGATAAAAAGATTTGTGCTGTAATGTAATTTTTTTATTTTTGTAAAATTGGTATTGAAAAAAGTAGCTATTAGGAACCGGTATCGAAATTACCGTATCGGTATTGGTACCGGTATTGAATATTTTTTAACAACACCCAGCCCTACCTTTAAGTCATTCATTTTTAAGAAACTTTAAAAACGGAGTATCTTTGAGTTTTGGACTGTTGGTAGAACGACTCTTTTCGTCAGACCTTTGCAGTCTCGCAGTGAAATTATTCAGCTTTCGGTCCCTGTTGTCCGTTTGGTTTATGTCTGTCTTGAAGGTATAATTTTGACATTAAAAAAAGGTCATCGTTCTGCCACCCGATGAAGAATCTGACCTATGTGCTGGTAAAAACGCTGAGGTGACCGCTGCAGATCATCATCAGCTGAGCGGTGGCGGAGGTCAGAGGTCAGCTGGTTTCATCAGCAACAGATACCGTTCATCACAGAGGAAAATGTTATTACACACACAAGCGATGATTACATATTTTATTCAGGTGCACAGGAAATGTTCATGCGTTTACTGTCTCTTTTTAAAGCTATTCCTCCATATCTTCATGAACCCCTTAAAACAAGGTTTTCTACCTGTACACCTTTTTTAACTGTTCAGGTGTTCTGGCTCTGTTTCCCAAACTACTGTTGGAGCAGAAATTAGATCATACCAATGGTGTAGTCTACGTGATACGCAGGTATATGCAGTATAGCCACTAAGAAATTGCCAGGATATCCATATACCCACTTAAAAATGCAATGATACACAACAACACTTCAGACATTTGAATCACAAATACGGGGTAATGTGACAGCAAACTAAACTAACACTGCAGAACACGCAGAGAGACCTTGCTCATCTTTCATTGACCTCTCATCTCGACAGCGGCACCAGTCGCAGCTTGTTTGGGTTTTCCTACAGATGGATGGACTCGCTGCCTGCGCTTTGCTGCGGTAAATCTGAGCATCACTAACGGACTTCTCAGCTCCTGATTGGTGGACGGGGGAGGCCTACAGGCGTCTGCTTACGTAATAAGAATACGCACGCACACACTCCTCCTCTGGTGTCCTCAGACTGTTTTCTTGGATTTGGTTCAGGACACGCTCAGGGAGGAGAAACCCTCCGCTGTGAGTCACAGCAGCCGCAGGGGGGGGGTGAGGAAGGGATGTTGACCTTTGACCCGCTGTAGCCTAAAGGGCCGTCCACACCAAGACTAGTCTATAGAGCTCATCAGTGATCACCCACTTTTTGAACGGCTGTTTTGTCCCCATTCAATTCTTTCATCAACGTTTCGAAAATTGCTTATATAGAGAGTTTTATGTCTGGAACCAAGCCAACCAGCTACGAGATGAATAGTGAGCATAACACATTTGATTCGGCGCAAAAAAACATTTTGGAAACGGCAAAAGAGGCAACGGTACAAGACCGTGTACAGAAACTATCATAGACTCCAATGGTAGAAGCTCGGTCTAGCCGTTCGCGGTTTCACGGGTACGGTAAACGTTTCTATGGTAACAGTGAGTTGGACCAATCAGATACGTTGCTGTTACGCTTAGGATTGTGGGTAGTGTAGTTTTTCTCCATAAGATTGCGGATAAAACATGTTTTTCTAAAAAAAGGTTGATTTCATACGGACTTCTAGCTTCTACAGGAGCAGAAACCTTCATTTCACAACCACGTAGCTCAGGGTCAGTCTACCTCGGATGGTTTAGATATTATGACTGATATTCTAAAATCAATGGGATCTTTATTTCCTGAACCACACTGTTAAGCTCTATATCCATGATGTTCCACTTCCGGGATTGATCCGTTGCGCCGGATTTCACTCTTTTCGGCCGGATGTCCGTCACTTTCTGCTTTCTTTGTGTTGTAATCTTAATGCCCGGTGGATTTGTGAAGACTATGGTTAACTGCTCCTCAGATCTCTGCAGGGTAAATCCAGACAGCTAGCTAGACTATCTGTCCAATCTGAGTTTTCTGTTGCACGACTAAAACAACTTTTGAACGTACACATGTTCCACCAAAACAAGTTCCTTCCTTCCTTTGCAGGAGCGGCACCGTGGCTCCGTCCGGCTCTTAGCGCCACCCTTGATGACTGTGATTGGTTTAAAGAAATGCCAATAAACCAGAGCACGTTTTTTCCCCATCCCGGAATACAATAAAGAGTGACTTAGTGAAACGACACCATATTAATATATACATATATATATATATATATATATATATATATATATATATATATATATATATATATATATATATATATATATATATATATATAAAATTATATATATATATATATATATATATATATATATATATATATATATATATATATATAAAATTATATATATATATATATATATAAAATTATATATATATATATATATATATATATATAAAATTATATATATATATATATATATATATATATATATATATATATATATATATATATATATATATATATATATATATATATATATAAAGAACAGTTCTCATTGTTAAATTTGTTGGTGGACTTGGCACCACCAGATCATCAGTGCTCACTTGACGTGTGATATGTCAAAAACCAGTGTAAAGAAGTTACTTAAACAGCAACAACAACAACAACACTTTGAATCACACTAAATATTTATGTATTACACCTGAATAATCTTTTTGGGAATGTGTCTGAAAACACTTTGCAGTGCAACACATAGATAAGGATGAACTACTAAGTGGAATGCATGAATCTGTGCCAAAAGTGAGGTCAAAAACAATCACACTATCACCTCCTAACAGTTGGTGTAAGTGAGGCCTCGGAATGATTCTCCCACAGCAGTTTGGAGGCGGGATGCCTTGCTCCGAGGCTCTGAGGCAGCAGTTTCATGTTGTCTGTTGTGCTCTCTACTCCCTGGTTTTCCAGGTCAGCCCGAGGCCCCGCTCTCGTCCTGTCTGACATGTTTGTGATGTGCGCCGTGTTGACTCACAGCGTGAAGTGACGCTGCTGAGTGCAGGCGGTAACCTGACATTTATTGGGATGCAGATGGAAATCGTTTTTTGCCTGAATGAGTCGGTCGGAGGAGGAGGAGCTGTCGTCTCGGTTGGAGGAGCCACCTTCTTCTTCTGTCTCTGTACACACTTCATGCTTCATTTGTGTTTCCTTCACACTCCCACGCTCGTCTCTTCCCCTCTGCTGCCTCGCCATCACGTCTCTCTGTCCGTGTCAGCGGCTTTTTATGCCATATGCCATTTCTTTATCTTCATCTGATGAAATACAGAAAACAGGGGGAGGACAGAGGGAAGGAAACAAGGGTAGGAGAGAGGAAGGGGGTCAAGGGGAAGGGAGAGGGAGGGAAAGAAAACAAGGGGAAGAGAGGACAGGAGACGAGACAAGGAGAGAAGAGAGAAAATGAAACGAGGAGAGGAGGAACGGAAGATAGCAAGGAAAGGAAAGAGGAAAGAAGAGAAGAGAAAAGAGCGAAGGAAACAGAGTGGCGAGATGAAAGGAGACAAGGAGGGAAGAGAAAACAAGGGCAGGTGTAAGGGAAGTAAACAAGGAAAGAAAAGTAGAAAAAAATATAGAAAGAACATCTTCTTAACATAGTAAATGCTAGATCAGATCTGCTAGACGTGTCGACGTAGATAGGTTCAGGCATGAGGAGTGGGGATTGGTGAGGGTTGGGGCATACCAGGGTCAGCCAATCAGAGGCAGAATAAGGCAAAAAATAGGGCGGGCCACGAGGCACGGCTTATGATGTCAACACGTCTAGTGGATCCAATGTAGCATCTACCGCGTAACATCATTGTGTTAGCATTAGCATTTAGCTTGATGCAAAGCCTCACAGACTCATGTTAATTGTAATGCTTTAAGCGCCCCCTGGTGGCAGAGTGCCTTAAATCTAGGGCTGCTTAACATGAGGAAAATATCTAATAGTGGTTATTCTGACTGATATTGCGATTACGATTTACGTTATTGAAGGTAATGTTAAGTTTGGTATCATTATTCTAATTTTCATTTTTTCATTTTCATTTTTTACTTACATTTTGTGTAATTTAGTCCGTAGTGTACGATTTGTAGGCCGGGACGGCTCTGCTAACCACAGTACTTAATTTAGAAAGGTTTGCCACATACTTTGCCTTTAACAAATATTGTGGGCCCCTGCCATTTGGATGCTGCACTAGTCCATTTTGCGAAGTGCCATTAATTGTGCAGCCTAGGGCTGGGCGATATGGAGAAAATCAAATATCACAATATTTTTGACCAAATACCTCGATATCGATATCACAACAATATTGTAGAGTGGCCCATTCCCCCCCCCCACACACACACACACACACACACACACACACACACACACTGCCTGGTTTGAGCTGTTGTTGCTGTTGAAATGCTTCAAGGGGAAAGGACAAGACAAAGTAATTCAACAACAGAGACAAAACCTTTTAACAGCATTTTTCCGAATAGCCAAACAAATCACGGCTCGCCCCGCGATGCCTCCGGCTTTCAGCTAAATGGTTTTCTTCCTGTGCGGAGGAGGCTATTACCTGGACGAGTCCTTCACTGATGCTTTAATCACCATGTCTCTCCCCTCCCCCTCCTTCCCCCCCCCCCCAGTTCAACTGTTTCTGAACATCGAACTCCTGCAAGTTATTCTGTCGTTTCTCTGGATGTTTCCTGAAATGTTTTCATCAAAGTACAAATTCTTTTTTTTATTCCAGACTTCTGAAGTTGTTATTTTCCCGGGTTATTCTTCAATTTTTGTTGTCAGTACTCTCTTCTCAGAGTTATTTTGGACGTTTTCATGGTAATCCCAAACTTTTCAGGATTAGCCTTGCCTTTTTTCTTGATTTTACAGAGTTTTACCCCAGATATTTAAAGTTTATTTTGGACTTCTCAGGGTTATTCAGAATTCCCCCCCCACCCCAGACCTTATTCTGGGAATTCAGAGCCAATTTTACACGTCTATCTCTATTACTTCTGACTTCTTAGCTTTATTCTGGACTTTTCAGCTTCTTACTTGACATTGCAGGGCTGTTCCTGAACTTTTTAGCATTCAGTATAGAGGAGACGGGTGTTCTGTCTGGGTGGCTTTCACCCAGAGTCAGAGATTTTCTCTTGTGTATTTTGATCCATAATATCATTTTTTCAATGCATTTATCCAGTGTGTCTGTTGCACAAGAATCACTGGATGACTCCTGTATAAATCTGTGAGGATGAGGGAATAAAGTGAGTTATCTGACAGCTTCCTTCACTTCAGAGACTCCAGAGGAAGATGAACTCCGATTGGATCTACAAACACACTGCGATGAACTGTGACTTTAATAAAGTCTCCGGCACAAACCTCTGACAACATAAACACCCAGACGTGTTCATTCACCTGCAGTGACTCGGTCCAATGTCAAGCCTCGAGTCCACCAGTGTCCGAGTCGAGTCACGAGTCCAGAGAATAGCGACTTGAGTCTGAGTCCAGGACTCGAGTACTCCATCACTGGCCTCACTGGCCCAATTACAGACTAAATATGTACAGGACAATACTTTTCACATCTACAACGTGAGACAGGTGCGTCGGAGGGGGAAGAGCAGGTCAACAGTTGCGAAGAAAACTCCCGCACACTGTCTAACTTGCAAAAATATATCAACTTTAATAGTAGGCAACGACTCGGTACTAGACGAGCGTTAGGGAAAGTGAATTTTGGTTCGCAACAGACTAAATATGTATCAATATTTTATATGCATTTAACATAAACACATAAAAGTAGTCAGAAACTACATCCAACTTCTGAGTCCAATTGTATGAATGCTCGAGTTCGATTTCATAAATTGTCGAGCCCAAGTCATCAGTGCGTAAGTCCAAGTCGAGTCACGAGTCCAGAGAATAGCGACTCGAGTTGGACTTGAGTCAGAGTCCAGGACTCGAGTACTCCATCACTGACTCAGTCCAGGACAAAACAGTTACTGTGACAGTGTGTGCACTTTTACACAATTACATTTTTTTTTTGGTGACTTTATAAAAACATATTAAGTGCACAATAATACATCATAATAGTACATCAATAATTTGAGGCCCACACTGAGAAGACTGTTTGGCCAAACTTACTACTTCTGTACTGTACAACACAGTCTCCCCTGGTGGCTGTCCTAGTTGTCCTGCCACTGCTGTTCTTCTGTTGTATAAATTCACCCAGTGGTGGAGGTGCAAGCCCATGCAATATTTTGAAAATGAGGCAGGCATCTAGATAATGTAAAAAAAGAAATAAATAAGTTGTATTTAGTAGTGATATGGCAGTGGTGATAGCTGATTGGTTTTTGATTTCACTGAGACATCAGCTCTAGTTTCAAGTCAGCGTTTCGTTTTTCTGCTCGTCCTATCTTGGCAGAAGCTGTGTCGGGTTTTAGTTTTGCTGTTCTGGATTTATTTGGTCTTGAACATAGCACCAGTCACAAATGTGTGTCTGCATCCTGATGTTTCCAGCTGCAGGCTGCAGATGGTCGCACGGCGCCGGTTCAAAACTGAAAAACGGGTTGCGCCGCTTCTCTCCCAGCCTCGGGACGGATTCAGTCACAGCATGCCGTCGCTACCATTGTTCGTCCAGATTACCGTCAACCGGCGCCTCAGATCGCCTTTTCGTGTCTCTCTGTGCGTCTCTCGCGTCTCTTTTTTCAACATTTTTGACTTTTTTTTTTTTCCTCCCCCCCCACGTTTTTTAATGTTTTTTGGACATTTTTGTCACTTTTGGCCTTTATTTTTGACAGGATAGATGACGACATGAAAGGGGAGAGAGAGGGAGAATGAGATGCAGCAAAGGGCCGCATGTCGGAGTCAAACCCAGGCCCCCTGCATCGAGGAGTAAACCTCTACATATGGGGGCCTGCTCTACCAACTGAGCTATCTGGGCGCCCTTGTCACTTTCTTTCAATGTTCCTTTTTTTTGCAATCTTTTTTCAAATCCTATAAAATTGAAATAAACACCCAAATTCAGTGAAAGTAGTGAACTGATCCTTTATTTTATTGGGAAGAGCGTTGTATAGAACCATCCACGTTATTTTTATTTGACAATTTGGTTAAAGAAAACCCCAAAATGGGTCAAATTTGACCCGAGGACAACAGAAGGGTTAAGTCTTAGTCTGGATTTTTGATTTTGTTTTCCCAGACTTATACTATATTTGATCCAGGATGTTTTGGGATACCTCTACATTTTCGTGGCTATTTCTGTGCAGATTTTTGGATTATTCTGTGCACGTTTATCCCACACTTTGACTTTCCAGGGTTATCCCTGACTGTGTCAAAACAACTCTATTTTCAATCTTCTCAATGTGAAAATGTGGTGCTTTTCTTTGTCTGTCTTTAAGTCTTGGACATTTTTGTAAAGGTTGCCAAACATTTGAAGACCTATTCTCTGGCATTTTTCAGTATTAGCTGACTTCTTACAGATCATTTAATAATCTCTAAAATAGTGAGCTAATTAATAGTGATAAGAAACAGACATGTTTTTAGCAGGATGACATCACAGTTTGTCAAAATGTGTGTGATCCCAAACTGACTCACGACATGTTCAACTTCACCTTCAAACTTTGCAGTTGAATTTTCTCACCTTTTGTCAGACCAAACCTTACTGAAATGTTACAACCGAGTGATGAACAGCTGTTGGTTAAGAAGGGTCCAAAAATGTCCCTAACTATAAGAATATAAAGAGTGAAATATTAAAGTTTCAGTTTCAGGCGGTAACATCTCTTTGATTTAACATTTAACAGCGACTTGAGTTTACTTTGAATTTGACGTTAAGAATCAGATTTTCGACACGTCTCAGCCATGACGATTCACTGCTGATCCCAGGTCAGATCTGCCTCAGCGCTGATGCTCATTGGTCCTGACAGCTCCCTGCTGCTGATCGGTGTACTAACCCTTCTCCTCCCCCATTTACACCCCCAGTCCCCCCCGTCCTCGGGGAGGTCCTCCCGCCTGACTGCAGATCAGCTGAAAACCTGCTGCCTGTCATCACCCTGTCACTGTCATACGCGGAGAATTTACAGTTCACATTCAGTCGATTATTTTCAGAATCACAGTTTAAAGTGCTCATATTATGCTTGTTGGCTTCCCCCTTTCCTTTATTGTGTTATATATATCTTTTTTGTGAACATTATAGGTTTACAAAGTGAAAAAGCCCAAAGTCCACCCCAAAGGGACTTACCATCTCCAACAGAAAACACTGTTCACAAACTGCTCCAAACAGCTCTGTTGTAGTCCAGCCTTTACTTCAGAGACAAACGTGGTCACTTTGGAACACACGTTATAATGCTCGCCTAGCTGCTAGCATGGCACGCCCTCATACTCTGCTTCTGACTGGCTAGTAGTCCTTACCTAGGTACTGTCAGGGCACGCCCTCATACTCTGCTTCTGACTGGCTAGTAGTTCTTACCTAGGTACTGTCAGGGCACGCCCTCATACTCTGCTTCTGACTGGCTAGTAGTCCTTACCTAGGTACTGTCAGGGCACGCCCTCATACTCTGCTTCTGACTGGCTAGTAGTCCTTACCTAGGTACTGAGCATGTGCAACTCCCAACAAAAGATGGAACAGAAGTGAGATGTCTCTAAATACAACAATTATGAACCTGGAAATGAGCATAATATGAGGTATTTAAGGGGAGAGTTTTGGTAAACACTCTTATTATCTTTATTTCTGAGAGCGAGATGAGAGAAGAGAACAATCTCATGTCTGTGTGTTTACGGAGCTGGAGTTGGGACATGGATAGCCTAGTTTAGCATAAAGACTGGAAACAGGAGGAAACAGCTAGCCTGACTTGTGTGTCAAAAGAACCTTTTGGAGCTCACTAATTAACGCGCTGTATCCCAATATTAATTATTTTTTCTTACAGTACTTCTATTCGAGGAATAATTAGTCAACAAATTAAGTTTTGAAACTATGGATCCCATAATTCATAGGGGAATGTAAACAGGATGTATAAGATACAGTAGGTAGATAGGTAGGTAGGTAGATATATAGATAGATAAATAGGTAGGTAGATAGATAGAGAGATGGATGGATAGATAGATAGATAGATAGATAGATAGATAGATAGATAGATAAGTAGGTAGGTAGATAAATAGGTAGGTAGGTAGGTAGATAGATAGATAGATAGATAGATAGATAGATAGATAGATAGATAAGTAGGTAGGTAGATAAATAGGTAGGTAGGTAGATAGATAGGTAGGTAGGTAGGTAGGTAGGTAGGTAGATAGATAGATAGATAGATAAATAGGTAGGTAGATAGGTAGGTAGGTAGATAGATAGATAGATAGATAGATAGATAGATAAATAGGTAGGTAGATAGATAGATAGATAAATAGGTAGATAGATAGATAGATAGATAGATAGATAAATAGGTAGGTAGATAGATAGATAGATAAATAGGTAGGTAGATAGATAGATAAATAGGTAGGTAGATAGATAGGTAGGTAGGTAGGTAGATAGATAGATAGGTAGGTAGATAGGTAGGTAGATAGGTAGGTAGATAGATAGGTAGGTAGGTAGGTAGATAGGTAGATAGATAGATAGGTAGGTAGGTAGATAGGTAGGTAGATAGATAGATAGGTAGGTAGGTAGGTAGATAGGTAGGTAGGTAGGTAGGTAGATAGGTAGGTAGGTAGATAGGTAGGTAGGTAGATAGGTAGGTAGATAGGTAGGTAGATAGGTAGGTAGGTAGATAGATAGGTAGGTAGATAGATAGATAGGTAGGTAGGTAGGTAGGTAGATAGATAGGTAGGTAGGTAGGTAGGTAGGTAGATAGATATAGGTAGGTAGGTAGGTAGATAGATATAGGTAGGTAGGTAGGTAGGTAGATAGGTAGGTAGATAGGTAGGTAGGTAGGTAGGTAGGTAGGTAGATAGATAGGTAGGTAGGTAGATACTTTATTCATGCTGAGGGACATTTTAGGCATCCAGTAGCTTAAACAACCATAACACAACAAACACACATACAGTATATCTCACATACATAAAAATCACTCACAGAAATTTAAGGAGTTTACAATTTGTGAAGTGATTACATAATTGGGTATGCTGTGGGCTCCAACTTGAGTTTTTTTGGCAAAATGGCTGCATTAAAAGTATGCCGAATTAGCTATTAGCAGTTCCTGTTTGCTGTGTACCTATGGATGTACAGACAACTAACACTGGATTGC